>APFE030985756.1:0-40990 GCA_000404065.3 Pinus taeda
TCAATGAGCCACTCATGAGAATGAGAAGAAGAAGATACATTTAATGCATAACCAGACTGAGATGATTGACAATGACATGCAGAAAGTGTCATTCCTGAAGATGAAGTTGAGTTGAAGTAGAAGAATGCTCCACATGGATGTTATGTTCTTCATTGCGGCTTCCAAGGCTTCCATCTTCTTAAAGCATTTAGATTCTAAGTGGCCGTCTCGATTACAAAAGTTACAATGTCTATCAGTCTTCTTCCATTTGTTTTTATTGGTCTTATCATTTTGCTGAAATGATCTTTCATTTTGAGACTGAGTTTGCTTAGACCCTTGTTTGGTTTAGGACCATTCTTTTTAGGATATGACTTCTTAGGATTCTTTAAATTTGGCTGCTGTTGGGCGGCTAACGCTTTCTTGGAAGAGTTTCCAAGATTAAGAAGACCAAGGTGTAAGATTTTTTCTTGTTCTCTTATTAAAGAATCACAAAAAGAGTCAAAGGAAGGGGCCTTGTAGTCTTTTCCTTGACAAATGAAAGCTTTCCTTGTAGAATGGAAGGTGGAAACAAATACAGAGTAGGCTGGTCCCAACTTAGTAAGGATGGAATAAATAAGGTTACTATCTGTTTTCTTAACCTTAACACCTTCCAAGAGATATCTAAGGGTCTTGAATTTGCACAAGAAATCTTCAATGCAAGAAAAATTATTAGGATCCAATGTAAGCAAGTCATTTTCAAGTTGATGGGCTCTAATTTCATTTTTAATCCCAAAAACTTTAGCGATTTGTTTTAATGCTGCATCAGGAGTATCAAGATCTGCAGTATGAAATCTAAGATCAGGAGAAATAGACATCCCTATCAAACCACGTGCTTGATCTTGTCTATTTTCCCATTTTGCAACCTTGTCTTCATATTTTGGTTTCTTCTCTTGGCCCATGGCTATTCTGTAGAGACCTTTACTTCTAAGTAAATATTCATGTAGGATGCCCATTGGAAGTAGTTAGTGCTGTCAAGAATGACTTGGCATGGAATTTCCATTTTTAAAAAAAAACTGAAGCTGAAGATGCTGAAAGTAAGTGTTCCAATGGATAGATCTCGAAAAATTAGGCTGTTTAAAAAAAACCGGCTCTGAAAAAGGCTTCCGGATGAAGAAGTTATGGCTTTTTGAAAAAAAATTGTTGAAGTCGACGGCAAAGTGCGCGAATGTGCAGGAAAAAAAAACGCCCCCACAAAATGGAGATTTGAACCCAAGACCTCTACTCTCTTAAAATAGCTTTGAACCATTTGATCTATACAAAAAATAGAGAGAGAGAGAGAGAAAGAGAGAGAGAGGGGGGGGGGCTTTGGGTTGCGTGCTTGCCTTGAGAAACCTCTTTTTCCCTACAAAACACAAAACACAAAAACCAACACGGACATGCAAAGAAAATGAACCTTATGGCTCGAAGTTAGCTTTACTCAAAAAACTAAATATTTAAAAAAAATTGAACCTTGTGGCTCAAAGTTAGCTTTAGCCGAAAAACTAAATATTTTTCTCAATGTTTCTGATTTTCCGAGATCACACTAAGGTGCAGGGAAAAGAGCATACGCATGAGAAAAAATCCTTCCTTTCTGTTTCTGATTGGCCCAGATCGCACAGAGTAGCAGGGCAAAGAGCATACGCAGAAATGAAAGGTATAGATCCGGTTAAAAAAAAACTAAATAAACCGAAACCGAAATAAGCAGAGAGAAAATAACAGTAAACTGCAAATAAAGACTGTATACCTCCAGATCTTAAAAATGACGCAGATAGGGCTACCGGAAACCTTTTCGCGTGAAACGAAAGGGGTTCCTCACTGGAACAGATGCTCCGAACACAACAGAGCAGTCCTCTCGCCCCGAAAGCAGTCAGAAACAGTAGATCTAGGAAACGACAGCCGCATGCAGTTCTACCGGCTTCAGATTTGGATCACCAACGGACGCGGCCCTCAAATAGCTCTGATACCATGTAGTAATTTACAGGGTAAGTTCCTCAGACAGAACACCAAAAGGACACCGCTCACAAACAGATCACAGATCAATACACCAGTATTTTGACGTGGTTAAAACCCTCAGAGAGGGAAACAGTCCACGGCCTGCGCCAACGTGGCTACTACTGGCAATTTATTAATAAAAGAATGAAAATTTACATAAGCTTCTCTCATGCACGGTTAACCTACAAATGACCCTCCATGCGCTTTAAATAGAATTCATGGACCAATCGGGTGTCAAGCCACGGATCAAATGTCGGTAATACCGAGGAGAGAATGAACCGTCGGATCACTACATATCGTGACCGTCGGATTGTAAGTTACAAAATGTACAACGGTAAAGAAACACACTTTACCTAACGCTAACCTAACTCTATACTAGACCAAGTTGAACTTAACTATTCCTATGTGTCGGAATATCCTAACACATGACTCACACAAGGATATCTCAACTAGTGAAAAGACATCATAAATCAAGGAAACAAGGGTTTCCTGTAGTGGGGGAAGTGATAGAAGCACAAGGATCTTCAGACTTGATCAGGGATAATCTTAGCAGAGTGATTTTTCTCTCTATTCTCTCCCCCTTTAGGCCTTCCCATTGAAGCCTTTTTATACTTCTCCCAAAGTAATTTTTTAGTTGGGAATTCGTTGGGAACAGTTGGGCCATGGGCACTAATAGGTAATCAATAAGTAAAACCCATGATCTCTGCTCGAAATTAAGGAGATTTAATTTTTTTAAGTGTTTTAGGACATATATGTGGGTTGGGTATACACAGACCCGCGTACACATGCATTTAGCTTAGGGCAATGTCGTGTATAGGGAGTAAAATACTGTTTTTTAAGTATTTGGACTAGGTTTGGAGGGAGGGGTTGCCCTAGGCCATAAATGCAGCATCACAAACATCAAGAGTGAGATTTGGAGCTATAATAGATGCCCCCTAATATATAAGGTGAGAAGGGGTACATGATGGCCGAAATGTATTAAGTAAGTACATGTAAAAGAAACCTATCAAAAACTGAGAAGGACTTCACCAGAATTCAGCTTGCCAAGACACAAAAGGAGATTAGAAAGAAACATTGTCTGAGGCAGGCATACCCATGCTCAGAGAAAGTAAAGCATGTCCACATATCAAGTACAAGTAGATCCACTAAGTATACAAGTATAGAAGACTGGAAAATACATAATGGATCATTTGATCACGATCGAACAAGTACATGTTTGAATATCACATATAAGAATGTCAATGATGCTGAAGGATGAATCTGATCACTGTTATCGAAGACTGATCCCAAAAGTACCAAATGAATATGATGGAATAAGATGGTACTACACTGCAAACTCAAGTGCCAGCATATAGAATGTCGCCATGAATGACTGCAACATATAAGGTGGAGTGGTATCAGCTAGTAGCAACAGGAGCAACTGTAGAGTGAACTAATGAATGTTGATGCAACCCGAGGTCTTCACCAACCACCGTGGTACATTTATACACCATGGAAATAAATGATCTGAAATCGACCATGTGAGAAATCGTTTGATCACCGGTCATTGATGAATACCGTTAACAAACGCAAGACTGCTCACCAATAATGATAATGAGAGTCAAGGTACCTAGTACAATCTAACAAGTGTGAATAGATGAGCTGGAGTTGAACACCTTTAAGAATCTATTAATCAGGAGACAATGATGGTTTCCCACTGTCGATAGCGAAGGATCTGCCACTAATGACTACAAACCCCAAGGTACTGCCAAATGGACTCTAGACCTTTGCCCCAAAGTAATGGGTCGTAGTTGATGGGGAAATATCTGCTAGAAGGAAGGCATTAAGGCATCCTTCATCAATCTAGCACAAGTGTAACCCGCAGGCCAATAATCTGGAAGGAATCAGAAAAAAATGATGTAGTAACCCAACTGAAGCACGTTTCCAGCATACACAAGATGTGGCTAGCGCATGACAAAAACCCTTTGAACCAACCAATAATGCAAGCTAACACAGAGGCAAGGTATCCACCAATAGGGTCAGATGGGAACCAAGGCATTGCATGAATCCCAATGTGTGATAGTGTAAGCTGATGTCGAACACAAGGGAAACCACTTAGTCAAAGACCCATGATACTGATCGATGTTGAGCACAAGGTGACCTATCAATAATGAAAATAGGGCTAGGGTGCAGCTCTAGGCCTGTCCTTAGAGAAAGATGTCGTCGTCGATAAGGACAAGATCCGCTAGTAAGAAGTCAATGGAGACCTTCTCAAACCAGCACAAGTAAAGGACCAATATAACTGATGTGATGATAGATAAGACGCTGACAACCAGGGAACGCTGACAGAAAAATGAGTCAGGAGGCACCGCAGAGAGGTCGAATCATGCTAACTTCCCTTGAACGAAAGCACAACTCAATGATGACTATGTGGTAGCATATGATGTCTCTGTATAAGCTCATCATGCAGGAGGCATGAACGAACTCTCCATATGATTGGAAGAGATAACCAATTGGGGGAGAACTAACTCAATAACAAGGTTAAGGCATACCTAAGTGAAACTAAATCCCACCCAAATGGAGGAGACTTTGTTTAGAGTGCTTTGTTCAAGGGCGATGTGACTGACTCTAGCTACCAACAATAAGTGGAAATATTTTCCCGTTCCCTCTCTTTTTTGGAAGATATAATTTTTTTGTCTTTTTCTTTAAGATGGAAAAAGAATAAAAGAATGCTATAGTACAGTGGAAAGAATGAGTGTCAGTGAAACAGATGATCTAGTTCTTGGGATTGAAACAATCCTATGCTCAATGCAGGGAGGCGAAAACTGGTCAAAGACACTTAAAGGTATGTTCCTTCCATGAGTCAGGGTGTGTCAAGTTGCAGAAGTCAAAGGGATGCAAGTTTTATTTTGCAGATGTCATGGTCAAAATTTGGCTTAAACACGAGTCCAAGTGAAGCTAGCTCAAGGCCAAAAGGTGCAAATTGTCAAAATGAAATGCAGTAGTACAACTCAACACGAAGGAGCCTCTAGGGTATAAGGCCAGAATGAAGTGAAGAAGCAAAAAGGAATGAGTCTTCATTGCATAAGTCATGGCGAGACTATAGAGGACTCTCGAGCCTACTCAAATTGAAGCAGCATGGGCAACAAATGTCAGTGAGGTGCTAACTACGATGCCCATGAAAAGGATGGCTCTACCATCGTGCCAGGATTTAAAAATCGGCGAGTGAAGATGGTTTACAAACCATAACATGTTGGGATCGACCCTATGGCAAGTGTATCAACAAATGGAGGCTAGTATGCATAATGCAATAGAAAACTGGCTTCCCTAACCTATATGCCAGTAAGAAAATAATACCTACCATGACAGGTCAGTAGTCATGGAACTGACTCGAAACTGTCGAAAAAGCATCCAAAATGTCCTGAAAATCAAACCATTCTTGACATTCCAAGCTCCCAAGTTAAAAGTTACATGAGACAAAACAAAATCAAGTTTTGAAAAAAATTGACATTTTCAAAGCTTATAAAATAGTTTTTTGACTCACCATTATTACCGTTTGAGTTGAGAGCACAAGGAGTGGAGAAAAAAAGCACGCTTTGCCATTTGCCAAATTTGACCATTCAAATCTTCCCAAAATCACCAGGTAACCCTTAAACTTATCTTGCATTCATTTGTGATTGGTTTTAAAAATTTTATTTCAAGTTTCACTATTGAATTTATGTCAAAAAAATTGTCGCGGCGTAGACGTCGGTTGGCTATATGCAACCTGCATATACGCAGGCCCTAGATGCAACTGTGTATGAAACATACCCACATATACGCCATTTAAACTTCAAAAAAAAAAAATAATGGTCCAAAATTGTTTTTTCCTCAGGATGCCAGTCACTTGGAGGGAAAGAGAGCATGCCACAATGGATGATGAGGTTATGAACGATCCACAGGCCTTGGATGCCTTAAGAGGATGCAGTTTGCTAAAGTTCTTCAAAATGCCAATTATGAAGGCAAACACTCGCTTGCTCGAAATGCTTATTCACTACTGGAGCATCAAGGATGAATCATTTATGATTGATCAAATGCCACTAAAGATAGAAACTAAGGATATTTATTTCATCACAGGCCTTTCCTAGAGGGGAGAGGTAGTACATTCCACGGGAAAATCACAAGGTAGCCTCTCTATCGAGAACTATGTGAATATATATTGCCTGGGTCATCCAGAAAAGATTGGAAGCCAAATTCCAATCAAGCATGTGGAGATTTTATCATTGAGGATCATCCTTTTCACTATAGCCAGAGTGAATGGATCAACTTCCTTACACCAGGCTTCATGGCTTGCCATGAGCTTGGCGGTAGACTGTCTCACCACAGTATTTGATTGGTGTACTCCTCTTCTCACCGACTTAAATAGCCAGATAACATATATAAAAAAGGGCCAGACCAAAAACTTTTGGTATGGAACAATTTTGTGCTCTTTATTTTTTGAGAATGTCCCAACACTTCGCCCTATAGTATCAGTTTTGATTAGTAGCCCGCGAGATCCGTGGATGGACAGGTGGGCTAAGCTGATGAAATGACTAGGAGGTGGGGACATACCATGGACTGCTTTTGGCGATGACTTCTTCTCCTAGTGGGAGCAACAGATCATCACAGTGGATGATTACCCTTATGCGGGCTTGGACTTCCGAGGAGATCCTGATCTAGCTTTACAACCAGCCATGACATGGGGCAATATAGGTAACAAATGTTTTTGATTTTTCAAATATAAAAATGAACTTGAAAAATATTTTTGATTAGGATTCAAATGACTAATATGATGATTATGTTCCAAATATTGGGCCAATACGACCAGATGGATTCCCACGGCATGAACGTCGCAGTCGAGGTGCCAAAGAGGTGGTTGTCAATATAGAGCGACTCTTACACACAGTTCAGTGGCACCTACTAAGTATCGATGGAGGCTATAGAGGATCTCCCTATATAAATGCAGCGTCATGTGGTTGGCATGCCGTAAGACTGGGTTCGGACTCTTAGGCGTGTGGCCAAAGTAGTAGTCGCATACTTAGCCGCTCATCCTGAGCCAGGGCATTAGATGTACTGGACATGATTATGGGCATTTGAGTCCCAATTTTTGTATATTATTTTGGACACACTTATGTACACTCGGGATGTTTTATGATATATATATATATATATATAGTTTGGACTTTTTAACGCTTGATTTTATTGTGATGAATGAATGATGTGCCAGTCTAAAGCTTGATTAGCGACAGAATCTGCTAACCAATTATGAGATCTTGGAATGTGCAAATAATTAATGTAAGTAAATGATCTTTGCAATAACCTCACCCTTAAATACTGGTGATATAAACATGAATCCCTTACCCAATAAATGTTATTCAATTGTGACACTATCAGTTATGAATCAAGATAGACTACCAGCAAATCGATTCCATAAGAAATAGATTCGGATAGTAAATTAATGATGGAAGTATACTCAGCCATATTATTTGATGCAGGACGAATGCATACTCCCCTTGACACCAACAACTGACTAGTAGGATAGTAGATCACTCAAGTTGTGTAAGCAAGGTTCCGAGTGTGCCGACTAGCACCATCGACGAATCCAAAATATACCAAGTCATCCATTAACACTTGTCACAATAGACCAAAAAGTGTTATTATCAAAAAACGCCCGATGAGATATGTACAAAAATACAAAATGTACAAAGAAGCCATTGCCTAGATGTTACTTAAGCAAAGTACTTCTTAAGGTAGAGCTCATTTCGGGGTTTGGCCAACTTGTTTCCTTCAAAATCGACTAACTCATATGCCCCTTTTTCTAAAACTCATTAATTATAAAAGGATCATACCACATAGGCTTGAAATTTCCTACCTCCAAGGCGTCCTTATCTTGGTCATAGACCAAGACAAGGTCACCTTCAAAAAAGACTCGAGGATGGAAAACTTTATCGTACTGAGTTTTAACCCTTTTCTTATGAGCCTCATTGATTGTTGTGACAACTCGACATTGCTCATCGAGATGTTCCAAATGAAGGAGGCGCTCTTCGAGACTAGAAGTCTCTGGAAGGAGCTAACAGCTAGCTTAAGAGATGGAATTTCACATTCAACTAGAAAGATATATTCCAGCCTGTAAACTAATTGAAAAGGTGTGAAACCTGTGGCAGTCTTTACTGAGGTTTGGTATGCCCAAAGAGTGGATACAACATAAGATGCCAATTGGACCGTTTTTTATCGATTGTCCTTTGCAGGATTGTCTTAAGGGTTTTGTTCACAGCCTTGACCTATCCATTAGTCCGAGGATAATATGGAGAGGAGTGCTCCTACCAGAAACCCAATTTAAGAGCCAATTCAAACATTAGTTGGTTTTGGAAATGACTGCCATGGTTAGTGACAATATCTCTCGGGATACCAAACCTTGAGATAATCTGATTGAAAAGGAACAATTTCGTTGTTTCACTATCGTTTTTATAAGTGGGCATGGCCTCAGCTCACTTTGTGAAGTAGTCTACGATCACTATAATGTACATGTGATTCGCTGCTGAAGGTAGATTACAAGTAGTAAAATCAATACCCCACTTAGTAAAAGGACCGACAGTGACGACAGGGAAAAGAGGAGCTAGATGTGTGCACATCTTTTGAGTATAAACTTGACAGGGGTGAAAAATTTGACCACTTCAACACAATCTTTGAAAATCGAAGGCCAAAAGTAGCCAGCATGCAAGATACGTTGGGCTGTAGCAAGCCCTGAAAGATGACCACCACAAGCTCCACTGTGGCAATCATTGAGCACTGACTCTACTTCTTCTAAGGTTAAACAACAACTAAGGATTGAATCAACCCCTCGTTGATATAATGTATCACCAATGATTCTTAGCTAGGTGACGTAATTTTCAGCGTTCATCCTTAGAGAAAGTAGAGGGAAACTTTGAAGTCTGGAGATAGACAATGATATTTCCATACCAGGGGTCAATTGAAGAGATGAGGAATAGATGTTCATTGGGAAAAATTTCCTCATAAACAATATCCTCTCCACAAGGCAGCTTGGAAATTAACTTCGCAAAAACCATAATTTTCTTAGCCTTGGTAGACAATAACTCGAGATCGAATTCTTGTAAAATGACGTTCCATTAATTATATTTTCCCCCAATCACTCGCCTATTGAGGACAAATTGGAATGGATTGACTGTTACTAAGACAAAAGTTTTGTGTAGCATGATATAATGGTGGAGCTGTCAGACAGCATGGACAGCTGCCAAAACCAACTTCTCAACAGGAGAATAGCAAAGTTCAAGGCCTACCAAGCCTCTGCTCAAGTAATAAATCACATGCTCCATGAGAGCATCATCTTCCTAAACGAGAACCATACCTATGGTTGATTCTATAGTGGCGAGATATAAAAGGAAATCCCTAACATAATCCAGTGGACTCAAAAGCGGGGCAGAGACTAATGCCTTTTTCAAGGCATCAAATGATTGCTGTGCAAAGTAATCCCATATGAATGGAACTCTTTTCCATAGAAAACGCATAAACCATTTAGTGATCTCAGCATAATTCACTATAAACCTTCTTAAGAAATTAGCCTTCCCTTGAAGACTTTGAAGTTGTCGAATTGAGGATGGGGGAGGGAACTGAATTATTGCCTCTACCTTGAAGGGATCAACTCGAATCCCTTCATTTGAAACAATGAACCCTAATAACTGACTAGATGTAACCATGAAAATGCACTTATTGGGATTCAACCGGATCTTGTAAAATTGACATCATTCAAAAACCAATTGAAGGTGACTAGGATGATCAATTCTCTTTTGAGAAGGAGCAGCTAAATTTTCCAAGTATGCTTCGATGATATGTTTGATGTCATGGAAAGCATATGACATGGCCCACTGGAAGGTAGCTCCAACATTTTTAAGACAAAAAGGCATCTTTCTGTATGCAAAAGTACCCTAGGGACATATAAAAGTTGTCTTATGCTGATCTTCGGGACGGATAGAGATCTGATTATAACTTGAAAAACCATCCATGAAGGAGAAAATCTCATTACCCGCACATTCATCGATAATTTGATCAATAAATGGCATGGGGTAATTATCTTTGGGACAAGATTTGTTTAGGTCTCTAAAGTCAATGCATACTTGGATAGTTCCTTGCTTTTTATCTACAGGGATTGGATTAGAAACCCAATCTGTAAGAGGAACAGTGTATATAAAACCTGCCTTGAGCAGCTTTTCTACTTCAGCTTTAAAAGCTGCTACTTTCCTAGGATTAACCGACCGAAGCTTCTGATGAATCGGCTTAGAATTTTCATATGTCTTGATCTCATGTTGAACTACTAGGCATTTCTTCATAAGATCAAGTGAATACATCTCGAAACTCCTTAAAAAGGTTGGTTTAAATTTGAATTTCTTCAGGGGAACATTTGGCTTCGATAAAGAGATTCTCGATCAAAATAGGGTTCCTAGAGATGCTTATAGATATCATTTTTGAAATCACCAACATATTACCTTCGACATGAAAGTGTGTTGGAGCCAAAGGATTTGATACCATACAAACATCACTAGTAAATAGCTCGGAGAACCTAGATTCTACTTCCTGCAATGGAGGAAGAAAATATGAACAATGGTGTAAGTTTTCCCAAGGCCGATCTACACCCATCATTACTTCTAGGATTGCTTCCTCAGATGGTAAAACCGTATCTAAGTAGTCCATAGTGGAGGTAGAATCAAGGGTCCAAGTTGGGGCCACATAGCCATCTAACTCCTCCTTAGAGAAAGGAGTAGAACGGTTGTCCGTAGAGTTGACGATAATCTGATATCTAAGCTCTGCTACAGACATGGGAAATGCCATTCCACCAACTTTTCCTTCATCTAATGTGGTCGTACATGACAGCTAGGTCCAAGGGTCTAAAAAATAATGAGTTTAGAAGAACTCTTCCCATGAAGACTCCTTGGATGATGAAACGACATTGATTCTAGAAATAGGAGAGGGAAAATCAAATGTACCCATCAATGAAGAATACATCCCAACTCCTAGATTCTCAGTAGGTGGATGAGGGTTGTCCTCTAAGGGAATAATAGAATCCAAAGTTTGCTCGAGGATCAACTGGAGGATAATCCAATTGATCAACCTTAACAATTTTCCCCTCATGAGAAAAGCAAATGACATGAAACAGAGTTGAAACAATGACATCCATTTCATATACCCAGTTCCTTCCTAAAAGGAGGTTGTAATCTAGGTTAGAATCAATGACTTCTACTTAAATATTAACGACCTTTCCCCCAACACATATGGGAAAGGCCGGGATAATTCCATGCGGCTTAAGAGAATGCCTGTTAAATGTTATCAGGAGGGTAGGTGAAGGAACAACCGAAGGGGATCCAATGGCCTTCCACATGACATCGACATGACACACGTGGAAGCTCCTTCATCAATAACGGTTTGAAAAATGTTAATTTTCCAGTAGGTAGACTTTATTTGAAAATCCATATGATGAGGGAGTTGATTTTTGACATTAAGCATGTCGAAAGTGAGCACTAAAGAATTATTTGGATCAACTGCCCCTATAGTCGAAAGCAAAGCACTTCATTGAGCTGGACACGATTGGAGAACCTCTAAAGCGGACATAGCGCATGGAATTTGAGCTAGATCCTCAACAATGGAGTAATTATGGGCAGCCCTAGCATTAGGATTGATAGTCGCGTGTTTAGCGGAACCTTTCGGTATCCGAGGTATAGTCTCGACAGAGGGTCACTCAATATGAAGGTCGGTAGTTTCGGGAGTAGATTTTTCCTTGGATGTTTTAGTTTAACCGTAATCATGTGACCGAGTTGCCACATGGATGTTAGAACCCATCATGAAAACATCTGATGATTTCTCGCCTTCCTGGTTGCCCCCTACAGAGGTACCAGGATTTGAATTCGCACCAGCAAGCATCTGCTACCCTTGGGGAAAAGGGTTGGTTAACACAGCTTGAGAGTTATAAGTCCCTTGCTGCCCTAACAAGCACTGAGCATCTTGAATTTTTGGGCAGATATGAGTTAAATGGTCTCCACTACATAGCTTGCATGGAAACTTGACTTTCTTTCTAGACTCATTTCCACCCCCACCAGCATTATTGCCAGGTTTATTTGCATCAGCCTTCCCATCTTGACTCTTTTTCTTACCTCTTCCTTTCTTCTTCCCATTGGGATTTTGATTTCCTTTGGGGTTGGAAGATTGGATGGAATTAACAGAAGAGGGTTGAGAAGGCGAAGGGTTAGACGATGTGACCTGATTGGTAGGAGCCGTTTGTAAACAAAACTATTGCAATTGGCTCAACAGGTTCACCGCATTGGTGTTTATGGATCCAAAGATACCATCCGCATGGGGACCTGGCTTCGACTTGGCTATATAAACCTTTGTCCTAGGAGCATCAAGCAAGATTTTTTGTAGAATCCCAGACTGAGAGTAAATCAATTTTAACTACTGGGCCCTAAAAATAGCTTGCTCTTCAGAATAGAATCTAGACATAGAGACATCCTTAGAGATCTCTGGTTGTAAGGATTTCAAAAACCATTCAAGACAGTATTCAGGAGGAATCTCAACTTTAATGAGCCTTTTTCTTCGTCTCCATTCTTGAATATGAACAGAAATGTGAGTTGTCGTATCTTGACGGAAATTGGTGAGAAGTTCAGTTCTGACATCATAACAAATGGGCAACTGGAAATGATTTAGGAAAATGTTAGCCAAATTGGTAAACAATGTAAAGCTGCCCCCTGGAAACTCTATATACCACCTGGCCGCATTGCCAGATAAGGTGTGTTGAAAAAGTCTCAACCTAACCGAGTCATCGATAAGGGAGTTTGATGAGCACCACAAATGGAATGTGGTTACATTGTCACCCAGGTCTTCACAACCTTTCCCCTTGAACTTTGGAATGTCTGAAGGGAGTTTGGTTGGGACCAGAGGCCAGGCCAGATTATATTTGATTGGATCATTTGTCAATTTCGTGAGATCTAGCAAATTCAACGTTGCCACAAAAGGAAGCCTAGGAGGACCTTGGGGATTCCACCCAGACTGGGTAGAGTTCCCAAAGTTCTGAAAAGATTGGCTTGGATTTTGGAAGGCACCAGGGTGCCTGAAGTAACCAGCAGAACCAACTGAACCAAAACACGAACCTTGTGATCCAGCAAAACTTGGAGTTTGACCAACTCCGACCGAAAAACCTCCATAACTAGCAAAGCTCCCTCCTAAAGCATTACAAGGAGTCGATAACCCCTGATAAGGATTCCAAGCAGAAGCTAAGGGAGGAATAATTCAAAATGAACTAACTATGGAGTACAGCCTATTCCCTTGTTGGCCGAAAAATGGATTACCAATTCCTATGCCACTAACCGTAGGGTTAGTCCAACCTTGAAAGGGATTACTGCCTTGACCTGTAGAAGAAAAAGGCATAGATCCTATCATCAGGTTGGAATGTGGTATGTGACCACTTCTAAAAGGAAAACCTTGAAATGAAGTCGATCCACCCATCATGGATGTGGAGGCACTAAATGGAACTGATGGAATACCCTGTGAATGGGTGCCAAATGGGGAAAATCTAGAACTAGATGCATTGGCTTGGGAATTTCCACTCATAGAAGGAATGGGGGTAGACCCAACTAAGGATGTGCTAGTGAAAGACCCAAATAAATATGTAGAGGGGATGGAAATAGTTCCTCTCCCTTGTATTGATGTTGGAGTCTACATGGTTGTCACACTTGTGGTAGAAGCCATGCTTCTAGTGGTGGTCATCGAAGATAAGTGCGTAATATGACCTGGACTTGACGGTCTATGCATCAGAGTCCTTACACATTGTAATACGTCTAGATGATTAGAAGGTAGAGGAGAATTCAGAGCCACTAATGACTCTGGGAGTTCTTCTACCTCAATGTTATCTTCCGATTGAAAGAGAACTCGAGAAAGAATTGGGGTGTTCCTCTCTAGTCTTGCGGAAGTACTAGGCCTATCCTGAACACTAATGCCCCCGAGTGGAGGATCAATCCCCGATGCGTTGGCTACCATGGGATGAAACCCACTGGCAGTATTACCTTTGCGTATTCTAGGAGAAGGCTCTAAACTAGGTGGTGAAAGGCCACGAAGTCTTCGAGACTGTGTAGGCGATCGATCAACCACTTTGAATTTTTTATTAAGATCTAATTAAAGTCTCAAGAAAAAAAATGAAAGCTAAGCCAACTAAGAGCATAGAGCACACACTAAAAAGTCCCTAAAGATGTCATCCAGTCAAACAAATTTCAAGTATTTCCACTCTGGGTGATGAGGACCGAACACAAAAATATAGGAAAGTGAAGTAAAGGGCCTTCCGAAGATAGTCTGGGATAATGATGGCCCAGTCCTACCAGTGAAGGTAACAGAGGAAGTTACACTTACCTCCTAACAACAGCCTGTGCTAGTGCAAGCTCCCAAGCTTCACAAGGGTGCCCTCTAGAAGTACTGCTGAGAGTGATACAATGTCAAACCTAGGTGCCACGGGATTCCCCTCCACAACCACCTATATAGATCCCTAGTAGAAGCAACTAAGGTTACCAACTCATGTCAGAAGCCAGGTGGAACAGTCTTGAGGTAAGATCCGACAAGTAGGAGAGAGGGTATCTCTCTTCCTTATCTTCAAAAACCCTCGTGCTTAACTCCCAGATCCGAAGCTTTCTTGGTCTCCCTAATGCTATTGGATTTGCACTCGTTATTCAGAATTCTATGTTTGACAGTTTAAAGTGGCCTTCGAGATTTTTCTCTCCACACACCTAATCCAAGGCCTTAAAATATCCTAAAACTTGGTGGTGTGTCTAAATTGACAATATAAAAAAGTTCTAGTATATTTTAATTAGCGCTTGTTTTCAAATGGGCTGTTCTTAAGTCAATGGATAAACATAAATGAAACTTGTGATGTTTTTTGATGCAAAAGAAATTAATAAAAACCAAACTATATGCAAAAGCACTCATTTTCTTCTTCGATGAAAGAAATTTCTACCAAGTTCTAAGGAACTTCTAAGAAGGCAATAAATTTTTCTTTTCTTTTCTTTTAACAAATTTCACACTCACAAAAACTAACAAAAAATATGGATTCCCTAAAAGATGCACAAACTATCCTATTGCAATGAGTATATGTTGATGCAAAAACTTAAGACTACTCTAAAGCAAAGAATGAAAGTAACTTTTTATCGCTTCTAATTAGCTACTTAAGATGTTTAGATAGAATATAAGTTGCTAATGATCATTTTCGTCCAAACACTAAAAGCAAATTTCAAGACAAACAAAATGCACTTTTACTCGCAAAAAGAAACCAAATCAAAACAAGGCCAAAGAAAGCAAAGACCAAGTTTTCAAGAAGTTTTCTTCAAAAGAAAAAACAAAAAATGACTTTTCAAAAGTGCTCCAAATACTATTGAAAACTTTGAGACCGAAGAATAGGCAACAAAAACACTCTGCAAGTTATCAACTCAAAATGGGTGAAAACGAAACAAAATAAGTGTTTCAAGATGCTCTTAATGACCAAAAAGCAACAAAAAGAGCTTGGTGACAATGATCAAAATATCAAGAAAGACAACTCTCAAAATCGTCACTCAACAACTTTCAAAAAGCAAGAAAAGCAAATGGCCATAAGATGCAGTTTTGATACAAAGCAAGAAGATCACAAAAATAAAGTTTGTCACAAAGATTGAAACCAATCTTTCTATCTTGGAAGACTAGAACAACTAAGATTCTTAGAGAGAAATATTGTGTGCTCAAACACAAATGATGACACTTGCAACAAAACAAAACAAGACCAAAAATTTCCACAACTAGAGAGAATTCGAAATCAGAAACTTGTTGTACAAACACAGACTGACAACCAAACTTGACTGCTCAGTAAACACTCAGACCAGCAAACAAATTTTCTGAACAAGAAAGATTTGCAAAAATCTTGGAAAATTAGGGCATATGCAATTGTGTCAATGCACAACTGCGTGTATATGCGATTCAGCCTAGAGAAACCTGCACATATGTAGGTTCATATGGGGAAACTTGCGCTCTGCTCCCATCTTGGGCATGTCAAGTAGCCGTAAAAACGCACGCAAATGGCCTTTCAGACGCTTCTGTAACCTGATAAAAATGGGTATATAATAGTTCAGAAGAAAAAGAAAAAAGGGGGTCTAAAGAAACTGCTCAGACTTAAAGCTTGAGTTCCTATAGGAATAAACAACTCAATTATAGCAAGAAAATAAAAGGCTGAGCCATGATTGGCTTACATTAACCCAAACTAGGAACAATAATACTATTGTCCCCAGTGGAGTTGCCAATTCTGTTGAGGGAAAAAATCCCCTAGGATTTTGGGTCAATACCCTAGCAGAGTGGGGATTATCTGCAGTAAAAAACAAGCATTCCACATAGCCATGATATTTAAATAAGCAAACTATGCGAAGAGAGGTGCACCTAGGGGTCCTTCGTTTGGGTAGATCCAGCTAGGGTCCAAACCCTCTTGCAGTTCCTTTCAATCCTTAAACCTGCAAAACAATCAATTCAAAGAAGCATATCAATATATGGACCAAGTATCATATAGAAATCAACTTCATGACATATTGAAAGGTAGTTAGTTATACGATTGAAACACCTATTCATATGCAAACCATAACAATAACATCATAAGCGTGAAGAAGATTGACTTCGAGAACAAGACAAATGTTTCTTTATTGCAGATAACTAAAACAAAGTAAGTAATGATATCACCTGAATCTTCCTCTTGCAGGCTCCAAGTGGAACTGTCCTATGGATTCGTCTAATCCCAAGTCTTCAAAAGGCTCCTTCCATGACTCACACAAGGATATCTCAACTAGTGAAAAGACATCATAACTCAAGGAAACAAGGGTTTCTTGTAATGGGAAAAGTGCTAGAAGCACAAAGATCTTCATAATTGATTAGGGATAATCTTAGCAGAGTGATTTTTCTCTCTATTCTCTCCCCCTTTAGGCCTTCCCATTGAAGCCTTTTTATACTTCTTCCAAAGTAGTTTTTTAGTTGGGAATTCATTGGGAACAGTTGGGCCACGAGCACTAATAGGTAATCAACAGGTAAAACCTGTGATCTCTGCCCGAAATTAAGGAGATTTATTTTTTTTAAAAGTGTTTTAAGACATATACGTGGGTTGGGTATACACAGACCCGCGTACACATGCATTTAGCTTAGGGCAATGTCACGTATAGGGAGTAAAACACTATTTTTTAAGTTGGGTATACACAGACCTGCGTACACATGTGTTTAGATTAGGGCAATGTCGCGTATAGGGGGTAAAACACTATTTTTTAAGTATTTGGACCAGGCCTGGAAGGAGGGGTTTCCCTAGTCCATAAATGAAGCATCACAAACATCAAGAGTGAGATTTGGAGCTATAACAATACGCTCCCATGTTTTCTTTGGCAGCACATTCACGCCCGATCCTAGATCTAGAATTACTTGATCCATTTCATACTCGTTGATTTGCGTAGTCAATCTCATTTCCTTTCCTATTCACAATGCATGCTTTCTAAGTTTTCGGACTATGTGTAATTCTCCCGACCCAACACACCTAGTGATAATTTCCTGTAGTCCCTTCATTGCTTTTCTATCGCGCAGGAGTTTCATGCATGTCTCCAGAAAGGTAGTGAGCATTGAAGGATCCATCCCCAGTTCTAGTTGTTCCTTTCTACCTAAAGTAGAGGCCTTCATGAATCTCTTCCTAGCTTCCATGAATTTCTCCTTCAAGTGCTCCAAATCAAATTCAGGTTCCTTTGTAGGAGCCTTGCGAACCCACGCACTTTATTCAGGTTGCTTACCTTTGTCATCTCCTATTGTGATATCGCCTTGGAGCACTATGTTTACATTCGGGTCCTCTTTGCGCGGCTCAAAGCTCATCATTTTCAAATTATGAGTCAGGGGAGGCTGGAGTGTCCCTTTATCGCATAGCCTCGCTATTGGTGTAGGGAAGTCCTCCGTCTCATGATCAAACTGAGTACAATATAAACATGATGCTCTGATCATTTTTGTACAATCACGAGCATAATTCCATGGCCCTCCGCAATTGTAACAAATCAGCGATCCGCGACCCCTTCCTCGTCCCATTCCTCCTCGACCTTGTCCGTGCCCCTGAAATCTAGTGCGTGCCATCCCTGCATTTGGATCGGGGGCTCACATTTCGGTCTGCACTCTGTAGGCAAGAGTTTGATCCATCATTAGCTCGTAACTTCTACAGGTGCACTCATCATGGCCTACCAATAAACAGAATTTACAAAACAATTGCTGGGACGTTTGTATATACTTCTATAATAGGTGACAATTATCTATAGTGTGTTTTCCTCCTATTGATCCTGCTTGTGCCTCTTGTCTTAAAGGCATCGGTCCTCCTCCTGCCAAGTAATTTGCGATAACTTGACAATGGTCCTTGTCATGTCCCCGGCCTTTGCATTTTATGCACCATACTTCCTCACGCGCTTCTAGGTGAGTTGTCTTGTCCTATTTCAAACTCTACATTTCTAGACACAAATTTTGCAGTTTCACATGGATTTGTTGAACTCCTGAGCCAGGATATTGTATTGGAGTCTCGTATAATCTCATTGCAATCTCCAAAGCCTTGGCCTAGGTGGATAACTTCTGCTGTGATAGCGCCATCCTCAAATGCAGTGTTAGTGACACTACAAACCATGTGCGATGCTGTCCATCTGTCAAGGTCATGTTGGCTTCACGAATCATACTCTTCAGTCTTTGATCTAGATCCCATGGGGTCTTTCCTGGAAGCATTGTGATTTCCTTAAACCTAATAATTGATTGTGTCTCTGACTTTGGCCTACTAAATTCTCTGTTCAGCATTGCTTGGATATCTGCAATCCCTGTGTTTGGATGGTCATTAGAATGCTTAATATACCATGTTAGTGCGTGATCCTACAACACGCTTACTAACATTGCCTTCTTTATATTATCATCCACAACTCCTTGTGCTTCCCATACGATCTTTACCACGAACCAAAATTGGTCTGGAACTTCGTTCCCTACTCCTCTGAATACAGACAATTTAATTGCGCTCGCCATATTGAACTGTGGTGGTGGCGGAGGTGGTGTGGGCGGATATGGAGGTGATGGTGGTGAGATTGGTGGTGGTGTAGTTGGCGGTGGTATGTGCGGAATTCGCTGCCTTATCAGACTGATTGTGCTTCTCAGAGAAAATTTTGTTAGCCCTTCTTCACTTTCACGCTGCGGTGAAATTAAGGGACTATTTTCTATCTCTGCACTACCTTCATTTCTATAGATCCTCCCACTTCGCGTAGTCCCAAACATTGATTTATTCGCATAACCCACTTTTCACACAACAATATTTTAATCCAAGTGTTCAACAATTTAATGCACTTACCTCACTGTCTCTTGAGGAAGTGTCGTTCCACCTCACTGTAGCTGATGGTCGTATCAACCGCGAACTTGGTAATAAACCCTCCTATAATTCGATTGAGTCGATGGTCCACAACACGCATGGTCTTCTCTTCCGATGCTTCTAGTCTGTGCACTAATTCTGGAGTCCACACAATCGGTTTGTCGAGCCTAAACCTTCCCTGACTGTATGCTAGCTTCACGATCCACTCGTACAATTCAGAGGGAAGGATGCAAAGAAAATTTCGTGGATTTCCGTATATAAGTAGCGCTCCAACCACTTTTCCTTCGATACTCACGAATTCTTATTTTCCTGCTCTGTGAACTTGTGAATCTTTCTGTCCAGCCACCCTTCAATTTCTTTCTTCACCGGATTCTAGTGACATGACATCAGACATCCCTCATGCAGATCCCGGCCCGACAACGAAACCATTTGTTGGCTTGTTAGGGTCTGACCCAGGTTCAAATATGATTTAGTCAAACAAAACCCAGTACTACTGGCCCTTTCGGCAAAAGTTTGTAGAGCGCAGACTGAGGTCTCACCTGAAGTAGTATGGGAGGGTGCTAGAACCAGGTTTCCGCACCCTGGAGATGTCTCATGTTTTCAAGTGGCCCGAGGTTTGACCCTGCGCATGCGTCACTATGCACACTTACCCATACCTTGCAGCCCGAGATGATGCCTTCGTGTAGCCTTACTCGGGGGGCCGAACAATGTTATTACCTAAGTACTTACTAGTAATCCTATCTAATTTGATTAACTTAGCTTATTTGTATGCTTTCAATTATACTTGACAATATTCAAAATTCATACAAGTGTGCACAGTAAATAAACAATATAATTGCAATTCATATCCAATAGATAATAACCCAAGACAGATACATATAATTCAGATAATAATTCTCTTTATTATTCTTTCCCTTCAGTTATAGACTCTATTTTTCCCTGCACACTCAGCTGCAGGGGTCCGCGCACTTAGCTGCAGACTCTACTAAGCCTTTGCACACTCAACTGCAGAGCCTCTTCCTACTACTATTACCTAAGACACACTTAGACCCTTGCTCTATGCTTCGCTCTTCCTTTCGTCTTCACTTTGCTTCCTTTTACACTTAGAGCTTTGCTCTAATTATACAATCCCATGGTCTGTGGACCATGGGTAGGCCAACATTACATTTAAAACTTAGGGCGGACAACCCTATGACTCTATCATAAATTCCACAACCACAATTCATGGAGCTTTACAATAATATTACTCAACACTTGGGCTTTGAGCCCCAAAACATGCTGCAGGGGGGGCGGGGGGGGGTGTTCCATGCCCAACAAAAGGCTTCATAACCAAAAGTCTTTAAAAATGAGTTGTTTACCTTTTTACATGTCCATGCCTCCTCTGGAATACCACCATCCAAGGAACTTGAAGGCCCTCTATTTATTAGATAAACATCAATGTCTATAACATCTGCCCAAAATTGTAAAGGCAATCCTGCATGCAATCTCATGCACCTTGCACGCTGCATGATTGTCCTATTCATCCTTTCTGACACACCATTTTCGTGTTCCTACAACTATCTTTTCTCTACGAATTCCATTTTCTGAACATTACCTGTCAAACTCTTTGTTGCAATATTCACCTCCATTGTCTGATCTGAGAAACTTCAACATTTTTCCTGTCTCATTTTCAACCAAAGCTTTCCATTTATTGAAAGTATCAAGTACATCAGATTTATTTTGAATACAATAAATGCAGGTTTTTTTGGTTGCATAATCAATAAAAGTAACATAATAATGAGATCCCCTGAGAGATGATACCTGAGCAGGTCCCCATACATCTGTATGCACAAGCTCTAATTTTTCGCTCTTCTTTTCTTTCCCAACTTTGAGGAATCTAGCTCTCTTTTGTTTTCCATAAACACAATTCTCACAAAATTTTAAATAACCATGCTTCAAACCTGGCAATAAATTTCTTGAGTAAAGAATCTGCATCCCCTTCTCACTCATGTGCCCAAGCCTATGATACCAAAATGATGTATCTTCTCTTGTAGAGGTTAAAGAATTAACATAATTAGAAATACCATTGCATAAATACAATGTACCAACATTTTCTCCTTTTGCTATTACGAGGGCTCCTTTAGTGACCTTCCAGGTTTTATCTATAAAAGTAGTCACACAACCTTCACCTCCCAACTACCTTATTGAAATTAGATTTTTCTTCAGATCTGGAACATGCCTTACCTGCTTCAATAGACATTGATTTCCATTCTATTGTTTTATGAAAACTATACCCATTCCAATGATTTTATAGGGTTTATCATCACCTAATCGAACCTGTCCAAAATCTCCTTGAACATAATCATGAAAAGTTTCCTATCAGGTGTGGCAAGGAATGAGGCCCCTGAATCTACCACCCAAACATCAATAATATTTTCTAGTGAAAGAATCAAAGCATATTGTAACACATCACCTGTCACATTCGCTTCATGATCATTTTCTTGTTGTGCGTCTCCTTCTTTTCCCTTCCGAGACTTGCAATCTTTCTTCAGGTGTCCTTTCTTCCCGCATTTCCAGCACACTATCCCTGATCTGGACTTGGATCTGTCTTTCCTTGACTTAATGTGATATCCTGGGCTTTTTCCTTTTTCCATTTTTATTCCCCTAGTCTCTGCAGTCAAAGAACTACCTGATGTCTCATTGGAGATTTTCCGTAACATTTCCTCACTGAGGATTGCACTGAAAACATCATCAAAATTTAAAGTACTAGATCCAGAGACAGAGTTACTAATGGCCATAACTAAACCATTCCAACTTTCTGGAGATGAGAATAGAAATAACAGAGACCTAACTTCATCATCAAAAGTTACCCCTATAGAACTTAAATGACTGGTAACTGTATTAAATTCATTTAATTGGTTAACAACATATCCACCTTCTGACATCTTCATATTAAATAAACGCTTCATAAGAAATACCTTATTTAAGGTTGAGGGTTTTTCATATAGTTTGGACAATGCCCACATTAAACCCTCCGTTGTCGTTTCCTTTGAAATATTAAAGGCTACCGACACCGCTAAACACAACTGTATTGTTCCAAGTGCTTTTCTGTCAAGAATATCCCATTCTATGTCCATCATCCTATCGAATTCTTTGTCTTTCCGATTAATGGTAGGTACAGATATTTCTGATACAGATAATCTTCCATCTGCATCTTCCATAGTTGGTAGTTTTGGCTGTTAAATTTTTTTACCCTAAACCTACCATCTTCTGCAATTGCTCCCACTCAAACCAGGAACCCTTCTCTCCTGCATGTTTATCAGTGAAATAGACCTTCGGCTCTAAGATTAGTTGTTAGAAAATTATATATTACAAAGTAATGGAACACACAAAATATATTGCAGAAATATAAACACAGAAAACACATAAAACAAGAGAGACACAGATATACATGGTTCATCCAATGTAGGCTACACCCACGGAGAAATAGCCAGTCCTTCCTTTTATATTATCCAACAAACTGAAGAGATACAACCTACAATAGATCCGCTATAATTCCCTCTTCTCTCACACACAATCTCCTCTCTCTTTCTCACTCAAAATATAGATCTACATAAGCGCAATACAATTCCCTCATATATAGCGAGGGGTTGCCTTCTAGGGCAAAAAAACCTAAATTAAACATAACTTCTACTGTCAAGTCTCCACCTAATGAATGGCCTAGATTGACTATGAAATTACAACATTTTACAAGGAAATTTTACATATATTTTTAGCTTTGGGGGTGCTACCTCCAATCGCTTGCCAAGGAGGGCTCCAAATAATTGTCGTCACCCCCACTAGACACCCCTGGTGGTGTACATTTTACGGGTGGCGTTGCCACCACATTACGAGCTGGGGTCCAATGTGGCAATACCTCTAAATAAAGAAGATAATTAGGCTCCACACCTAAGAAATTTTGTGTTCTAGTTATAAGTGATCTAACTAGTAAAAATAACAGTTGAAAATAAATTTTGATTCAACCCCCTCTTAGTATTTCCAACATGAAAGACAAGAGAATAAGAGATAAAGTTGCGAGAGAGAGAAAGCGAATTTCAAAGGAGAGGGAATTTGTCCACTTGTTGTACCCTAATTTCTATCACACGTGCGGAATTTTAGAGTTGCAGGGTCTAAAAATCATAGTTTGACCAGATTTGAAGAGCTTTTACTATTGTTGACTTAGTTGGATTTGACTTGGTTGAGGAAGTTTTGAAGGAGGGTCAACTTGGGTCATGTGGGAAGTCTTGGTCTTGGTTTTTGGGTCTTAGATTTATCACTTTGATATGATTCTAAAGAAGAGATGTTATGGTCCAACCCTAACCCCTTTATTTATGGAATAAGATGAAAGAGCCTCGTTAGAGTCATAGTTAGTTGGTTGAGTAAATAAATCCCGTAAGTGGTTATCCACATTAATAACAATTTTTAGTGGTTGACCCACATTATAGAAAACAAGCCACAATTAGTTATAAATGGACCATAGTTAATAATTGAAGTGGTTAACTCGTGTTATGCAAGAGACCACTAGTATTTAGGGTTTTGGATGTCATAAATCTATAAATAGGTTTAGATATCAAGGGAATAAGCATCGAGTTTTATTGTGATTGAGCTCTGCTATATTGGAGGTTGTCCCCTTGAAGAGACATGTGAACATTGTATTTTTCTTTTGAATAATAAATATCTTTGTAACTTGTCTGAATTCATGTGATATTTCTTTGTTTTTGGCAATATTTTTTCATATTTCTGACATTCTGTTATTCTTGTAGGTGAAGAGAATAACAAGTAGTATCATAACACTTTCTAGGGCCAGTTGTAACTCCAATTTTGGAAGATGTTTTTTAGCTTAGAAACGTGTTATGACATCTTTAAACCATGAGATTTGTCATTGAGTGCATAAACTTGTGGATTTGGGGAGGCATGCACGTAGGAACTATAAGAGGTGGTCATGCTTGTTGGACTCCCTTATAACCCCTGTGGGTACCCCTTGGATAGTAGTGCATTAGACATAATCGTGCACAAACTACACTTCCACGTACCCTTGGGTATGTTGGAAGCCCCCCAGGGTAACCTAAAACCTAACCTTAGACAAGTCATCGACCGTCTTGCTGCTACAATACATTGAGAAGAACACTTGGGGAGATTAATCACACGTATAGAAGGGTGGTCGAGTAGTATGACTAAGGGTACGATCAATCCTCCTTAGTTGGTGCTTTGAAAGATTGAGCTGAGTACTACTGTTAGACCCCAACGTATATCATGATATGTAGCACCTAACACTTCGTTGTGACCATATTTCCCTCTACTATATGAAGATATCCCCCTACCTTTTTGTCTAGATTAGATTCAAAAATTGGGGTTCGACTGCTGTTGTACAAATCAAATCCAATAGTTGGGGTTCTACCACAACTGTATAAATCAAATTCAATAGTTGGTGTATTCTCAATGCAGATCAAACTCTTTGTGCAGTGACGGTTTTGGACACTGTAGTCCAGATCAAATTTTCATAGAACATTTTGTAGTGCTGAGACTTTGGTGTTTCTGCTACGACAATCCAACCCCGATTTTCGCATGATGTTTGGAGGTATCAATAATTTTGGATTTCAACCACTGCGGTATTGATAAGTTGGGAGTAGAACTCTTTTCAGACAATGCTTGCAAGTGACCTAGCCCATAAGATTTAGGAAAAAAAGCTAATCTCAGTAGTACGATTCACCTGTAAGCCACCAATTTTCATGTGTTACCAAATTTTTCCCGACGCGACTTCAAGTGACCCACATCACTAGACTCTTGATCTTGCCATATTTCCTATCATACTAATCTTAAGTAAGATCAAAATTTGACCAGGGGTAGTGTATGCATGGTACCAAGTCTCAAGTTATGGTTGTAGAGAAGGTTATGGATAAAGTCGAAGCCCTCGAGAAAAAAAACAATGATTTCCAGGCATCCTTGAATGATAAAATCACTAGTATTGGAAGCCCCAAGGACGTCTCATGAACCCATGAGGGAAGACCACAGTGTTGGTGCACATGTAGAAGGAGAATCCAACCATCACATTCATTTCCATGGAGATCACCAATATTCAGCCACTAGACACCCAAGATTGACATGTACAAATTTGATGGCTGTAATCCAATAATATGGGTGGCACAAATGGAACAATATTTCCACTTTAATAATATATAGGATGATGACATTAAACCACATATGGGAGCTCTTTACCTCGACCAAGAGTGATGGAAGTGGCATTAGAAATGCTATCCGGGGAGACCAACTTGGAACATGTTCTCAAAATCCATTTATGATTTCTTTGATCAGGAGTCTCACTTTCTGGGTTGTCTCACTAAGCTTAGGAAAATGGGTACAGTAGGGGACTAAATTGCAACCTTGAAAAGTTTGACCATCTAGACTGAAGGACTAGGAGATGCCTTTTACTTGGAATGTTTCATCAGTGGCCTAAGGAAGCCATTCAAGCCCATGTATGAATGCATCACCCAACTACTTGGTTGGAAGCATGTAGCAAGGCCTTAGAGGTAGAAGTTGCTTTAAATACCTAATCCAATCATCCAAATTTCATCCCACGAGCACGTCGCACCCCGACTACAGGCCCCACCCAAATACTTAAGGTTCAAATGGTGTCACCAACAGAAATGGATGAAAGAAGGAAATAATGACTCTACTATTATTGTGATGACAAATACTCCTCAGGACATAAATGCAAGGAACCAAAATTATTTCAAATCGACATTACTGAAAACATCTTCACCGATGAATTTCCATCCACTAAAGTGCTTGAGGAGGAAGAGGGTGAACCCCTAACAACCCTGGACACTCAATCTACAACTATGCCATATGAGCGGTTATCTCATTCCATGCCCTTTTCGATGTTTCTTGTCCCTAGTCTCTCAAAATCCGAGATTTTCTTAAACATCGACCAATGGTGGTGCTAATTGATAGTGTAAGCACACATAACTTTGTCCATAAGAGAATACAAGAAGTTTTTCATTGTTTTTCAGGGAAGTATCTAATTTCTGAGTCCTTATCACTGATGGGGGGACCATGAAATGTGAAGGACGCTGTGAAAATATTAAGCTTCAAATGAGGGATTGTCACCTCAAAACCAACATGATTTCAATTAAAATGGGTGGTTGTGATGTTGTACTAGGTGTTGGATGGCTTCGCACAATGAGCCCTATCATAATGGACTTCCACTAGTTATATATGAGCTTTAAGAAGAATGAGCACACTCATACACTGTGGGTACTCCACGAAGGTGCTCCTACTATCATCAACTCACATCGAATGGAGAAGCTTTTAAAAAGGTCCATCATGGTATAGTAACACAAGTTCATGCCATCCATGCCATTGAATCCACTCCTAACATTCATACTGATATGCCATATGTATTAGATCACCTAAGGAGCTCCCACCATTTAGGGGTGAACATGATCATATCATCCCTTTTCTCTTGGGTATCCAACTACTAAATGTTCGCCCCTATCAACATCTTTTTTCACAAAATAATTAAATTGAAAAAATCATTAAGGAATTCCTCAAATCTAGCATTATTCATCCCAACCCCAACCCTTATTCATCTCCAGTGGTTATGGTTTTAAATAAAGACATTGAATTGCGCACGTGTCCCAACTTTAGGGCCCTTGACAAGCTCACTATCAAGGACAAATTTCCTATTCCAGTAGTTGATGATCTACTTGATGAACTGCATGGTGCCAAATTTGTTTCCAACATGGACCAACTCTTGGGCTATCACCAAATATGGATGAAGGAAGTTGACGTTCCCAAGACAACCTTCTGAACTCATGAAGGTGATTATGAATTCTTGGTCACGCCATTTTGTCTCTATAATGCCCCATCTACTTTTCAGAGACTCATGAACCACCTTCTGAAACCATATCTCTGAAAATTTGTCATGCTATTTTTTTTTGAAATTATGTTAATTTTAGTTAATAATGGTATGTTCTATGCTTAACACAATTACTTCAATGTCCTTCAAGAAACCCAATGAAAATTTCCAATTTATATTTCCAATAGCAATCACATTAACCATAAATCACATTGACAATAATTGTAGATAGAACATGAATAATAAAATGCAAAAGACAAGCCAAGACAAGAGGACATCAGATTTGGTAAATGTCAAGGAAAAACTCCAAGATGGGGAAATCCCTTTGATCAATTCTTCTTATTATTACATAAAATGTCCAAGAGAGAGAGAGAGAGAGAGTACACAAGTCAAAATTGACTTGCCAAATCGGAGTCAAAATGACTCTGTCAAATCTGTAGTCAATAACAATCAAAATTATTCCCTAAACAAAAAGTCAACAGTGGTCAAATAAACAACAAATTTTCCATAAAGGATCTCAGTCAAACCTAGTCTTGGACTTCTAAAGTGGTCAAATTCACCCTAAAATAGTCCTGAAATCAGTGGTCAAACTTGGTCAATTTTTGCACTCCAATTCTACAGTCAACTCTGCGGTC
Organism: Pinus taeda; assembly: GCA_000404065.3. Taxonomy (NCBI): domain Eukaryota; kingdom Viridiplantae; phylum Streptophyta; class Pinopsida; order Pinales; family Pinaceae; genus Pinus; species Pinus taeda. The sequence continues at coordinate 27,905 of APFE030985756.1, forward strand.
AACCTTAGTCAATGTGCGAGAATACCTTAGTTTTTGAGCCAGCAAAATTTCTCCAAAATTGAAATTTTGACCCAAAAATTGAATTCAAATTATTAGTCGACGATGGTCAAACCCACAACAAAAGTTTGAAATTCGGCCTTGTAATTTTCCTAAAATTCATCCTTCTTGTTACACGTGTGAGAGAAAATATATGCCCAATAAGCTATATGAGCCAATCAGAGAAGGAGAGAGAAGATTGTGTGTGATGAGATGATGCCAAATTAGTTTTAAGGTCTCTTATATTTACACAAGTCGATGGGGTTGAAGTGATAGGTCCATTTGGCTTCATGAGCCTACATGATGATAAAGACGACCTTGACAATCTGCACATGTGTGGCATAAATTCAAAAACACATTTATTCTTGTCCAAATTTAATGATCTTTACGTCAATTTTGGTCCTATCGAAAAGAGAAGTTCAATGCAATAATCATCTCTATCAAATGAGTTGTCTAAAGTGGAATTTAGCGCTAGTTTTCAATTTTAACACTCCCTCTTAACTAGGGAAAATTTCACCTGCTAATCCACCCATCATCATGCCATGTTGTCATCTACGTCTCATCTCCACTATGCTTAACACTGATGTAACAATCAAGAAGAATTGATCGAGAGTGAGTGACAAGACCTTGCTTCTCTTGACTAACAAAATTCAGTCTAGGGATAAAACCCCAATCAGATTTGATCTCAAATCAAGTTGTTGAACACCATGCATCCTAGACATAGGGAGTATGATAGTACATGATACGTCCATCTATATCACTATGGTCCTTATCCACTTTTCCCAAATCATTGTTTAGATGAGAGGTACTTCCCATTAGTCCCATACTACATGGGTAGGATGTATGCTGGGGCATCCACAAGAGAAGGTGAACCACTCATCCTATGCATATATCATCAATCATAGGGTAAGGTGTACTTCTCACCCTACACACGTGTCATCAATCATAGGGGAAGGTGAAACACTCACCCTACACACGTTTCAACCATCACAGGGTATCACAGGGGAAGGTGAAACACTCACCTTGTACGCAATGCACCTATAGGGTAAGGTGAACTACTCACCCAATGGTCTCTCATAGCTCCAATAAGTACCCCAAGCCCCCAGTTTCTCCCATAGCTCAATGTCCATCTCAAGTAGGACCCTTATGGGAGGGTCCTTCCATGACTCCAAGTCTCTCTCAGAAGGCTAAGAATTTGACCTTCCCTAAGGGCTTCTTGAGAATACCTACAATATGCTCATTAATCTCGATGAGATGGAGCCTTATTGCTCCCTTTGTACCATATTTTGGATAAAGTGGTACCTAATATCAATGTGCTTAGAGCAGTCATGGAACACGAGATTCTATAAAAGGCGAATCCCACTTTGGTTATCACAATAGATCATAGTGGTATCCAACACATGCTTAAATAGTTCACTGAAGATATTCCTTAACCATATAGCTTCATAACAGGCCATATTAGCTGTAATGTATTCGACCTCACGAGTGCAACCAATTTCTACTTCCTTCTCATCAAAGAAATTGAAGCAGATCCCAATGAGAAGCAACATCCTGGCATGCGCTTTCAATCCACCACACTGCCTTCCTAGACAACATTCAAAGATTCATGAAGCCTCAAATTCCTGATAGTGTATCTCAACCCATAGTTGATTGTGCCTCAAAGATATCTCAAGAGATTCTTAGCAACAATCCAATATGTGTGATGAGGCTAAGCCATAAATTGACTCAAAGTATTCACAGTGAAGCATATGTCCAGCCGAGAGTTTACCAAGAACATCAGGGCCCCCACAAGTTGTCAATACTCGAAAGGGTTTTCAAATTCAGGCCCAGCAATACTTCCACCTAGCTTCTTAAAGTTGAGTTCCATCAGAGTAGACATGGATTTGTAATCCACCATCCCACTTCTCTCTAGTATATTTACAATGTATTTTCCTTGAGAAAGGAAAATATTGCCTAGATATTTCTAGATCTCTAGGCCTAGGAAGTAGTGCATCAGTTCTAGGTCCATCTCGAACTTAGAGGTCAATTCCCTCTTACATTGATAAATGACAGGGTCCACACCAATTAAAAAAATAGATCATCAACATAAGGGACCAAATGAGAGGCATTTCCTTTTCAACCTTGAAGTATAAGTTTGGATCAATATAACTCCTCGTAAATCCCAACTTCATAAAATAACTGCCAATCTTCTCGTACCAAGCCCTAGGGGCTTGCTTCAACCCATAGAGGGATTTATTCAACTTGAATACATGTGTCCTTTGATCTTGTACTTCGAAACCCAGAGGATGTTCCAAGTAGAATTCCTCCTTAAGTGAGCCATGTAAGAGAGAAATCTTGACGTTCATTTGATGTAGGCTCCATCTTTGATTGGAAGTTAGAGAAATAATAGATTAGATAGTGGTATATTGGGAAACTAGTGAAAATATCTCGTCATAATCCACTCCTTCATTTTGAGAGAAGCCTCGAGCAATGAACCTAGCCTTATATTTTTCAACACTCCCATAAGATCCATGTTTAATTTTGTAAAGCCATTTAGAAGTGACCACATACTTTTCCTTGGGTCTAGGCAGCACATCCTAGAATCATTCTTCATGATTGACTCATACTCCTCATTTATCGCATCTTCCAAAACTTGGTTCTTTATGAATTCTTCATATGTGCATGGTTAAGCTTTAACAATAGTATTCATAGCAGCCAAGTACCCTTGATACTTGTTCGACTTCTTACTTTAACGAAACGTCCCTCTTGGAGAAATATTCCCTTCAACATCTTTGACAATATCTTTGAGCTATAGTGGACATTTCCTTGAGGTAGAGGAATCGCCAAGAGGTGGATCAATAGGATCCATCGGAACATGAACATCGGGAATAGGCTCATTTGTCAGAGGTTCATCCTGATTTTTGGTAGCAACATCATCATTGTCCTTCCTTAGAATAGAGATATCTCTGGCTTTCCCAAGGGAAAAATATTCATCAAAGGTGACATCACCACTTACTTCCACACCTCTTTGACCTGGCACATAGATTCTATTTGCCTTTGAATTTTCATTGTAGCCAATGAATATACATTTCTTCCTAGAATATTCCAACTTATTTATTTTCTCTTTAAGCACATGAAAATAAATGGGACAATCAAATATTCTAAAATGAGAAAAATCAGGGATCTTATTAGTGAAGAACTCCTCAGGTGTCTTGAAGTCCAATGCTTGACACAAGCTTCTATTTTGAATATACACGAAAGTGTTGGCATCTTATCCCCATAAGAACTTCGGTAGGCCTTGATCATGGAGCATGCCATGGGTGGCTTCCATGATTGTTCAATTCTTCCTTTCAACTAATCCATTGTAGCAACCTTGGTGAAAATTCCATGTAACAAAAGTTAATAAAGGAAAAATAACACCACGGTTAAGGGATAGTTATTCCAAGCTAAATGTTGGGAATATATATTGTAGTGGGCATCATTGGATGTGTTTATGGCTAAAGGAAATTAGAAAAGGCATTAAAAAGGAAAAAAGGCATTAAAAAGGAAAAAAGGCATTTTGGCACATTTATTTATGAAAATAAAGGAAATTAGGACAAAAGTAAGGTGAAAGGTCACATGTTAAATGTGAGGAGGAAACTGAAGGAAAATAATGGAAAATTAAGAAAAGAGAGGCCTAATTGATAAAAAGGCTTTTGAGGATCAATTTGTAGGCTTGGTCAATGAAAGCTTGGTCAATTCAGCTTTGGAGCCCTCTCATTATTCTCCCTCTCTCTCACTCTTGTACACTTAGAGTTTTCTTAGAGCACTCTAGCTTTAGAGCAAGTAAGGAAAAGCAAGCAAAGGAAAGGAAAAGAAAGAAAATATCAAGAAAGGAAGAGCAAGATCAAGTAAATTCATCAGGAATACTTGCAGGTAACATATTGTATATGTGATTTCCTAACTGGTTTTGACATGCATGGCTTTTCATGTGTGTGTATGGTTCTCTTTCTGTCTGTGTCATGGTTTTGTTGGGTTATGACAATGGTTTTCAGCCTAGCCTTGCCTTTTTCTGGATGCCATGGTGTGTTGGGATGTTGATCTCGGTTTTGAGCTTTGGAATTGCAGGATGGATTTTGGAATCTAGGGCAGAGGTGGTCTGAAGGTTTATTCCCAAAGGCCTAGGAATCCATTGACCAGTTTCGGTGGGATAAATGGTAAAGCCCGAGGGAAGGGTCTCGATTTAGGGTCTAGTGATGTGGGATAGGATTGTGGTAAAGCCTGAGAGATAGGGAATTGAAAAATTCCTCAAGGATAGTGATCAATTTCGTATGGAATTCCAAGTTCAGTTCGGTTTTCTGATCAGAGCACCGATTTTGGTGTGATCGCGGTTTGGTGAGGGTGGAGGTGGTTTAACCTCTAGATTCTCTTGGTTTTTTTTTTGGATTGGTTTATCCATGAGATCCCACATTCATGCTTGGAATATGGCACAAGGGTGACTGGCTGAAAGAAAGTTTTGGTTCAGCCATGTCTACAGTCGAGTGATACGTGGAAGTCCCAAAATTGGTCATATTTTCCTATGTTTAATAAAAGCCAAGTGATATTTCTTTTGTACTTGTTTATATGTGGATTTAATGGCTATTATCTCACTATTATCTCCATGGTTTTATGCTGGTTATAAGCATGGTTAATTGACTAGTTCATGTCATGGTTATTTCATGTATTTACTTGTAATTGTTAAAATGATGGATGCAAGACCTAATTGATGTCATAACAATTCAAAGGAGAAGGTGGTGATTCTTCTTGTCATGTCTCATAAGAGTTTTCATTTATTCATTCTCTATCTTGTATCCTAGACCTCTAGATTGCATCGATGCCAAGTGTTTGATAGAATGTGAGTCCCATTTGGGGATGGTCAGGCCTAGTACTGGAGTTAGTTTTTGGTTTTTTAGTCTTATCATCATGTGTTTAATGGATTCTAGAAGTTACAACAAGTTTTGGGAAATGGCCAGTGTTATGGGCTTGAAAAGTGCCTTAAATCCCACACACTATGGCGCAGGTCTACTGGAAATAGTCCATGGACACAGGCATGCAAGTTGGTGGGAGTGTCCAAAACTCTCAGGACGCTAGCATGCCCATAACATGGGAGCGTTTAGAGGTTTAATAGCTTAAAAAGTCAGCAGGACCCAAGGGCTTGATATCTGAGTGGTTGGGATGGCTCCTAGGAGTTTTGTTACTGATGTGGAAGGTATATTTGATGTGTTTCCATCAATTCCACTCCCTTAAGGACACTTAGGAGATTGAAACATATCATATTAACCTCTCGTCACATGTTTACTCTGGTTGGTCAGTTTCTTGGGTAGATATGGGAGGAAGGTGTTAAATCCATTTTTCTCAGGAGTGTATGGAATAATTGTGTCCTTCTTAATTCCAACCTCTCTGTAAAATTAATTGAATTCATTTGATTCATATTCAGTTCCATTGTCGATACTCAATATCTTGATCTTCTTCCCTGTTTGATTTTCCACCAATACTTTGAAGGAACAAAACCATTTTAACACTTCATCCTTCCTTTTTAAGAAATAGATCCATGTTTACAAGAGTAGACATCCACAAATATTGCATAATATAATATCCTCCCTATGATGTTATGAACAACATACCAAACAAATTAGAATGGACGAATTGAGGAATATCAATATTCTTTCTTTCACTGAAAGGGAATGGTCACTTTGTAAGTTTTCCAACACCACAACCCCGATAAACACCTTCATGATTCATGTTAAACTCAAGCATACATGTGATCATCTTCCTTACCCCATGTAAGGATTTGTAATACGCATTGGGAAAACCTTTGATGCCATAGCTCATATTGAAGAGAAGTATCACTTGCCAAATATCCCGAAGGGCTTCCTCCAACTTGATAGAGACCACCAAATATAAATCAAAGAGTAAATCCATATTTAGGGTTTCTCTTCCAAATATGTACCTTTCCATCAATGAATGATACCTTGAATCCTTTATCCTCCATCGTAGAAATAAATACCAGGTTCTTCTTCAAATAGGGGACATACAACACTTCTTGTATATGAATGGTTTGACCTTGATTCAAGTGAAGAGTGATAATACCTATCCATTTCACGGGGTAGGTGGCATTATCTCCAAGTATTATCTTCAAATTAGTCTTCTTTTGAACCAACTTTGAGAGGGCCTCCTTGTACCCATTGAAGTGACTCAAGGCTCCACTATCAATCAACCAATGATCTAATGTATCCAGAAAAGAGGTAGTAGATAGAGCGGAAATAAGACAAAATTCATCTTGTTTTTCTACAACATTAATTTCATTATACTAGGTATTTCTCGTCCTTTTCGGAGGATGACCATTTCCATTACAAGTAGTGAGAGTGCTCCTCTTTCCTTTGTTGTTGAACCTATTTTTCCTTTGATTGGCATTGCCTTTGAAATTTTTCTTATTGTTGCTATCATCATCCCTTGGATTATTCTTCTTGTGAGGGAATTCTCTAGCATAGTGTTCGAATCTGTCGCAATTGTAACACCTTCCTTTTCTTCCTTCTTTGAATCCCTTCTTGGATCCTTGACCCTACCTCCTCGGACCAACATTATTCTTCCTTTTTACATGGATGGAGAAAGTAGTAGGTTCATTTCCATTTGAAGTATTGTCTCTCTCCATCATCCTAGTATCCTCTTGAGTGCTTCTAGCCAATAACTCATTGAAACTAGGTATCCTATTGTTGCTGAGAATGGTGGTCACAAACACATCCCATGGTCTTGGAAGACCTCCAAGAGCGACGAGGGAGAGTTCCTTGTAAGAAATAATTTCTCCAATATATGGCAAGTAATTATTTATTTGAGTTATTGTCATGTAGTTAGATTGAATAGACTCCCCTTTATCCATCTTGATATCCTTCAACTTGTTTTTGAGAAAGAGGATTTGATTTGCGTTGTTCACTTTGAACATCCAAAATAGCTTATCATATATCTCCTTGGAAGTTCCCAAATCAAAAATATAGGCAACCAAATTATTTTGAATAGAGTCAACCTAAATTTTCTTTTCTTTGACCTCTCTTTTTCTATATTTCATCTTAGCAACATCCAATGTATTTGAAGGAGGCTCCACTACTTTTTCCTACACATAGCCCAATACTTCGTGCTCCTCCAAAGTCTGGTTCAAAGTCATCTTCCATGCATGATATTCATATTTTTCATTGAGCTTGTCCTCAGTATTGAAGTAATATGTAGATGCCATGAAGACTTGTCTTATTCATCAGATCTCTTTGTGATTTCTTTTCTCTCTCTTGCTTGGGCTTTGTCTTCACTTGAGCTCTAATACTATGTTAATTTTAGTTAAAAATGGTATGTTCTATTCTTAGAAAAATCACTTCAATGTCCTTTAAGCAACCTAATGACAATTTCCAATTTAGATTTCCTATAGTAATCACATTAACCATAAATCACATTAGTAGTAACTATAGATAGAACACGAATAATAAAATGTAGAGGAAAAGTCAAGGTAAGATGACACCAAATTTGGCGAATGCTAGGGAAAAACCCCAAGATGGGGAAAACCCTTTGATTAATTTTTCTTATTATTATATGAAATTTCCAACAGAGAGAGAGAGAGAGAGAGAGAGAGAGAGAGAGAGAGAGAGAGAGAGAGAGAGAGTGCAAAAGTCAAAATTGAATTGCCAAATCAGAGTCAAAACAACCTTATAAAATATGCAGTCAATAGCAGTCAAAATTCTTCCCTAACCAGAAATTCAAGAACAGTCAAATCAACAACAAATTATCCATAAATCGGCTCGGTCAAACCCAATCAAAATCAACCTTCTAAAGTGCTCAAAGTTAGCCCAAAACAATCCTGAAATCAGCAGTTAAACTTGTCCAAATTATGCACTTCAAGTTTGCAATCAACCCTGTGGTCAACCTATGACAATGCGATCAGAATACCGTGGTTTGTGTGCTAGAAGTAGCTCTCAAAAACGAAAATTTTGACTTGAAAATTGCAGTCAAATTATTGGTCAAAGTTCCTGGTCAAACCTGAAAAATAAGTCTGAAATTCGGCCTTGTAATTTTCTTGAAATTTGTCCTCCTTGCCACGTGTGAGAGAAAAGATATGCCCAATAAGCTATACAAACAAATCAGGAAGGAGATAGAAGATTTTGTGTGATGAGATAATGCCAAATGAGGTTTGAGGTCTTATATTTATACAAGTCGATGGGGCTGAAGTGACATGTCCATTGGACTTCATGAGCCTACATGATGATGAAGCCAACCTTGATAATTTACATGTGTGGGCATAAATTCAAGAACACATTTTTGCTTGTCCAAATTTGATGATCTTTAGGTCAATTTTGGTCCTCTTGAAAAGAGAAATTCAATGCAATAATCATGTCCATCAAATGAACTATATAAAGTGGAATTTGGCCTTTTTTTCCAATTTTAACACATTCTCATCTACAACATAACATGGGACACACATCTTCAACATGTTGACCAGGTATTGCAATTTCTCCAAGATTGCAAATTATTTGTCAAATTATCCAAGTTTTCCTTTGGCTTGGAAGAAGTAGAGTATTTGGGACACGTTGTGGGCTATGAAGGAGTGATGGTTGACATAAAAAAAGATTCATGCAAATGAAAGATTGGCCCCAACCAAAAACCTTGAAGATTTTGAGGGGATTCTTGGGTCTCACGGGTTACTATGACAAATTTGTCAGGAATTATGTGTGAAATGCCCAACCCCTCACTAATACTCTCAATAAAAATTCATTTCTCTAGACTAACACAATTCAAAATACCTTCTTGGCTATCAAACATGCCATGTGCTCCACTCTAGTATTGGCTTTACTAGACTTCAAAAAACCTTTTGTGATTGAATGTGATGCTTCAGGTATGGGCATTGGCGCAATATTAATGTAGGAAGGTAGATAGTTGAATTTCCCTAGTCAACAACTCAGTGGAAAACATCTAGGTCAATCTACATATGAGAAATAAATGATGGCCATCTTACATGCAATAGACACTTTACGACCACACTTATTGGGGCATCGTTTCCAAATCCACATTGACCATCATAGCTTAAGATATTTCCTAGAGCAACGTCTATCATTGCCACAACAAAATAAATGGCTCAAAAAAATGATGGGATATGATTATGAGATAATTTACAAGAAGGGGTGTGACAATTTAGTGGTCGATGCCTTATCACGCCAATTTGAGGAAGAGGGCACCCTGTTATCCCTCTCTCTACCCATACCAAATTAGATTGAAGCAGTCTGTCATGAATGGTTCTCACACCCCTCTCCATCCCAACTCATTAACAATTTATGAGAAGATCCTAATTCCTTAGAGGATTACTCTTGGAAGGATGAGGTTCTTCACTATTAGGATCGGATAGTGTTATCTCTGACCTCCACCCTCAAACCCTGCATCTTGGAAGAGCTACACTCCTCTCTAGTTGTTGGACATTTATTAGAGAACTTTTGAGGTTTAAAATGGGCCTCCTAAGAAAAATGTACAACCAAAATAGATTTTATAAGAAACAATAGGATTCAAGATGACGATGTCAACCATGGGGGCTGGTTCACCATATTTGGGGTATCAAAGTAAAAAGATTAAAAAATAATAAAATAATAAAATTAATTTTTCAACTTGTATTTTCAACTTATCTCCCTAATATTTTACTCAAATTTCAAGCGGGGGTACTTGTTGGATGCAAAATTTAATTCCTCATCCAAGGAGAACCTGTGGAGTATCAAAGAAGGTATGTTTCAATGGTTATTTCAGTATCTTTTCATTAGAACTTATAAGCCTTTTGCATTGGAAACTTAGATAATAATGAGGATTTATAACGAAACACGTGAGATTAATAGGAAACGCTGATAATTGTCATTCCTATGTGCAGGAGGGAGGAAAAATGGAAAGTGGCCATCCTAAAGGAAAAGAAAAAGATAAACTAACTGATGTCCCTTTGACGGGAGACTACGTGCAAACCAGATAAAAATGGACCAACCCAGGAAAGGAAGTGGAGATACCAGCTCGGAGCAGAAAAGGAAAGAAGTGACTCGAGATTAACAATTCTGTGAATCCCTCAGGATCTTAGATCCTGAGGGATCGCTATTTTATCTATTTCTGTATCTAGATATCTCCTTCATTATCCTTATATAAGGGATAGCATTGTTGGCTAGAGGGGGGAACTTTTATGTAATTTCTTTTGAGAAAGATCAAGACTATGATCTCTATGTTCTGTTGAAGACTTGAGTTACTGTAATTCTACTTCATGCATTAATACAGACTTGGTTACTCTTTTATCTTTGAGCCTGGATCAATCTTAAGTGGTGTACCCCTGGAGGCTAAGGGCCCGGCCCTGGAGGACACTTGCTCTTGTACCATCACGCGTGGTTTTTGTGTGGTTTGTTTATAGACGCGACCTGGTAATCTATTGCGCTTTAAGGGCATTTATATTACATGCTCTATTATGTTTAACTCATTTAATGTTCCTGCAAACAAATGTCTTATATTGACACTGTATCAAGTTACCAATCCTTTAAGTGTTGATTAATCTCTACAGGATATTTTCATTCCATTACAGAGTTTTATGAGATTATGCTTTAGCATTACAGCAGTTATCTTGAAAAGTCTGATTTCACATGATTATTGAATCCTTGAATGTTACTATTTTCATCTTGAGATGCAATCGTATGCTTTTATTTAGAGAAATAACAGAATCAGATTAAGCACGTTGTGTTTCTATGGTTTTAATATTATTTCATCAGTAGTGTCGTTCCATAGTATGTGTACATCTTTTAAGAGCGAAGGGTTGATGTTTTGATTGGAGTGATTAAATAGAGTTATAGCTTGACGAACTTGGTTACTGCTTATTTCAACTGTTGTTCCATTTTAGCTGTTGTTCCAATTCTGAATTGTTGTTCCATTTCTGAATTGCTGTTCCATTTCTAAATTGCTGTTCCATTTTAGTTGTTGTTCCATTTCTATCGTTGTTCCATTTCAATTGTTGTTCCATTTCAAGATTTCTGATTTGTTGTTTTATTTACTTGCCATTTCTTCAGGACGGTCTCAAGTTGTAGTGAGCATCAGCATCTGCTACCTAGCTCCCATACCTCTGATATGCTCCCATCAGTTATGAAAGGGATGGGTTATTGCTACCGAACCCTTGGCTGATGTGCTGTTTTATTTCATTGCTATTTCCTTTACTTTCCGTTTTATTTCTATTCATTAAGGACGATCTCAAGCTATAGTGAGCGCTAGCATTTGCTACCTTGCTCCCAGACCTTGGATCTGTTCTCATCAGTTATGAAAAGGATGGGTTATTGCTACCGAACCTTTGACTGATGCATTGCTTGGTGTGAGATTGCCTTTTGAGGTAGTTAAGTTGTAGACACGCACCTATTTACTTTTGTAGTTTTTAAACAGTTGTACTACGAGCATTAATCTGACAAGTGCTAAGCCTCAAATTGAGACACTCTTTGAAATAACAAGATGTTCCCGGATTGACATATTAATGTGAGGTAACTAGAGGTGAAATAGACCCTTTTTATAGCTCTACATTTTGGCGCCGTTGCTGGCGAAAGGGTGTAGTCATTTGTTTTTTCAGGGTAGTGTATGGACCTGCTAGGGAAGAATTGGGTTTTGAAAATGGAAGGTAAGAACCTACATACGGAGCATGTAAAAGCTCTGTTCCTTTGCCCTCTTTCTTGCAGATTTGTTGCTATCTCCTTAAGAAGGATTTAGTAGTTAAATTGAGTGCATGAATAAGCAGAAAAAGCTGGAGAAAAATCCCAAATCTTTACCAAAGCCAGAAAAAACTAAGGGGTCGGTGACCCTTGGTCGATCAACCTTCATAGACGAAATCTATAAGAAAGCCGAATCTCAGCCTTTAGTAGGACCTAGGAAAGTTATTTCCAAACAACCTACTAGTTCCCTTCAGGCCATAGGTTCACCATCTGTAGCCTTTGCTGAGGTGCATAGTCAAACTGACGAACAGGACTTTCAAGAAATTGAAAATTCTATTCCAGAACGATTGCAAGAAGGGAATTTCAGTAATCTTTGTGAAGGAGAAGGGGAAACAGGGGAGACTGGGGAGCCGAGATCTCCTCTTAGGATAACTCAGCCATTGAATAGCCTAGACAAAGGGAGTGTGGTGAAAATTATTATTGAAGGGACCCATGTTAGAATATTATATATATATTACGGAGCAATGAAACACATAAAATATTGCAGAAATATAAACACAGAAAATGCACAAAACAAGAGAGACACAGATATACGTGGTTCACCCAGTTTGGGCTATGTCCACCTCGAATAGCTAGTCCTTCCTTTCTATTATCCAGAAAAATGAAGAGACGCAACTTACAACAAATCTGCTGTAATATCCTTTGTCTTCTCTCACAGTCTCACCTCTCCGTTTCTCGCTCACACAGAATACACACCTATTTCACAGCCTCAAATACAATGCCCTCATAGAAAGAGAGGGGTTGCCTTCTAGGGCAAAAAACCCTAAACTAAACATAAGTTCTACCGTCAAATCATCCACCTAATGAACGGCCTAGATTGACTAGAAATTACTATACTTTTACAAGGCAATTTTACAGTTGTTTTTAGCTTCGGGGGCGCTGCTCCCGAAAACCCCAACCAGGGGGGGCTCCCAAAGGTCGCAGCCGCCCCCCCTTGGAACCCCCTACAACGAATATTTTACGGGCAGCATTGCCGCCCCCATTTTGAACTGGGGTCCAATGTGGTGGTACTTTTGAATATAGAAGATAATCAGGCTCCACACCCAACAATCTCCCACTTGGAGACTGATTGTAGCAACTCCACCGCTGCTCCATTTGCTGGAAAATGACTCCTCTTTGGACCTGGCTGCTTCTCATATTCATTGTCATCCTTGAAGACCAACTGAAACTGAGCATATTCTCAGTTTCTCCCTGGTTACAACTTTTGTTAGCATATCTGCAGGGTTTTGGCTAGTGTGTACCTTTTCCAGCTTCAACTCTCCATCTTCCAACACTGATCGTATGAAATGGTACTTGAGCTGTATATGTTTCGTCCTAG
>APFE030985756.1:58253-89648 GCA_000404065.3 Pinus taeda
TTTCTCCCAAGACAGCTTTCTGCAACTCAAAATAGGGGCAGAAAGTCAAAATTTGCATGCATTTTGAGCTTTTGGAAGCCCAAATCTCCATAAAATATGAAACCTATCCATAGGCAAGTGTATTTTTGCATGACAATTCCAAAAATGCAAAGTTTTCCCCGTTCTGAGTTGCCCCCATGTATGGTCGCGCGCAGGGTGAGACCAGTCAAATGGCCAAAACCTGTAAATTCCCAAAAATACCAAAAATGCCTCAAAACTCTCATAATTTCTTGGGTTTGCTGCTAGGAGGAGGCTAAGGAGTATCATGATGAGTGAGAGAGGCCTCAGCCAAGATACGGAGCGGGTTGGTCTTCTTCCTCCCTTTGAGAGCCTCGGTCAACCTCCTTTGAAGAATCTTCATCCTTGCCTTACAAACATGCATCCTTGCCCAATAATGATTCTTCATGTTCTTTAGCAGCTTCTTTTCTTGGTTGGCCTTTGCCAACAACCTCTCTAAGTGTGTATTCACCCGGATAAGCATGGATTCCCTCTCCTTGGGCAGCAAGTCACCGGGCCTCCTACGGTTGATGACTCGATCACTTCGAATCCTCCACAGCTCATCCAACTCTTTCTCATCCTCAAGTTGCTTGTTGCGCTGCTCAAGATAGTTTATTGTCCATTGGGCCATGTTGAGCTTCTGTTGTAACAAGCGGTTTTCCGCCTCTCTCTGTTGGATGATCTCATGCAAATCTGAAGTGGGGGAGTGAGCATCGAGATCAATGATGTCAACTTGTGTGTCACCGGCTCTCTCCTTCTCTACCATGGGCTGTTTGCCCTCCCATACTGTTGATGGAGAACGCGAGGCCCCTTCCACCTGGTGTGGAGATAACACTCGCTGACCTGTAAATGATGATGGCGAGACCCCTTCCACCTGCTGTGGAGAAAGTATTCGCCGAGCTGCTGCAAACAAGGCCCTCGGGCCTTTCTGATATATAAGCTGTGGTGAGGAAGCAACATGTCTCGGAACAGTGATCTCAGGCTGGTGTGAAGGACCTCCCTCCTCATAAATGGCCTCTGGCTCTGGCTATAGTGGCCCTGTAAAGAACTCATGAGAAATGAAGTCTGCCCATGGAATGCCCTGCTGACTCAACTGATGGGAAACAATGAGCTGGATGAGACCATGATGGCACAAACTCCTATACTGCTGAGCTGGGGACTGCCTCTGAAACACGGACACCATCCTCTGAATGTCCTGGAAGAAGAAAACCGGGATGTTCATCATCCTCACTTGGGTAAAGTGCATCAACAGGCGAATGTGATAAGAGAAGACTTGTGAAAATCTCTCCTCACATGTGAAGTAATGCATGATAAGCCGCATGATCAGAGCATACTCCCCCTAGAGGAATCTGAAAGGAAATACCCCCAACAAGTGTCTCATGAATGATGGCCTGACATATGGCTCAAAATAAAGATAATCCAGCATTTTGCGCTTGGGCCACACCTCACCCACATTTGGTATCCCGGTAGCCTCTGAAATCACCTCCGGAGACAACACAAAATTCACCCCAAGAGTGACCTTCCCATCATGAAGGTGCAAAACAAATAAGCGGGCCAACTCCCTGTGGTGCTGAATCTGGGCAAGCCTCTCACAAAACTGAAAACATGACATATAATGGAAACAATTCACTGCCATAGGACAGGCCAGCAACTCTGCCAAAGAGGTGGGCTCCTCTCTTTTATGATGACCACCTTTGCCACCCCTACGAGGCCTCCGCTGTACCTCAACCTCTGTGGAAGAAGACCGGTCATCACCTTGCTCATAAGTTTCAGTGGTTGACATGGTGCTTTTGAGCAAAGTGGAGAAAATAGATAAAGTAAACTGTTGCCTTTGCCTGCAAAAATGATGAGTTGTATGCTCGATCAATTTAGCAAGCAAGAGGGCGATTTGAGAAAATTTGAATTGGTTTTGTGGAAGACAATTTGACTGGTCGCGCACAGGCTTTGACAGGTCGCGCACAGCTTGACAGGTTGCGCCCGTTAGGAATTAACACTGCGGAGGGGCTGCTGATTGGTCGCGCACTGCCCAACAAGTCGCGCACAGTCCCTGACAGGTCGCGCACCTGAAAATGACCCAAATTCTCTGCAATTCGCCTCCTTTTGCCTTCTTCACCCTCTCACTCTTCTTTGCAAACTCTTAGATGCACAATGAGGGTGTTTAGAGGGAATTTGACTCTTTATAGACCCAATTTGAAAAAATTTACTTACCAAACCCACTTTCTAATGTTTTGTTTTGGCATTCACTTTTAACACTTATTTGAGTTTTCTTTGTCCTGATTTTGGCTCTTTGAGTGCTTTAACTCCATTCTTTTTGCAGGTAGACCATCTGATGGACTTTGGCGAGAAGACCAGGGTTATTGCCGGCATTTTGAAGAATTTTTGAAATTTCCTTATTTTTTGCAAAATTGACATGACCTTGGGTTTAAAAACAGGGTTGTTAAATCCAAGGTATAAATGAGCTGTACCTGATGAAAATATCAATGAAACATATTTACATACCTCCTTCTGGCTTGCTGGGGACTCATGGACTTTTGACTCATGACATTGCAAATACTTTTGACCGAAACCCTAGACCTAAGACTTTGGATTTCAAGACAAAGCAAAACAAATGTGACACAAGTTCATTAACTGATATGACCTGATCCAGCAAAGCCAAGAAGGGAACAAGGACGAGCTCCTCCATCAGTTTTATGGCATGCCTAACAGGATGCAAAAATGACAGTGATGAGACACCTACCTATGCATAATGCAAAGATCTTTTGATCACCGATGGAGGGCTCAAGACCGACACTAACAAAGGGCAAGAGGCGAAGGACCAGAATCCATCCCACTGCTCAAAACCCTGACAAAAGCCAAATTGTTGTTCCAAATGAAGCTGAAAAACAAACTGCTGTTCCAAATGAAGCTGAAGAGCAGAATATTGTTCCATTTGAAAAGGAACAGCAGTGGGCTAGAGTTCGTGTTAAAATTGAAAAGGATGATAAGATAGTTCAGACGGAGGCACCACCTTTGGGAGTAATAAGGGTGCTGAACTCGAAGCAGCGCAATAAGAAAGTTCAAGTAAAGCTCTTGGCCTCCACGACTGCATGGAAGAAGGATCCAAAAATGAGAACCCTTCACAAACATTTGAAGCATGCCCAACAAGAAGCAGAAAAGCTTAGGGAGCAAATGGTCCCCTGAGAAAAATATGAAGAACTACAGCAGCAGCTAAGGAACATCAACTTATCTGAAAGCCAAGCTTTCGAAGGATGGCGAAGGGAACAAGAGAAAGTTGCCAAGGTAACCCGTAGATTAGATGTAGTTATTAAATAGATGGATACCTTGTGTTCTCTATACAATGACGTCCTAGCATGTAGAGCCCCTGCCAAGAACTATGCCCTATTTCTAATGGAAAGGTATTTACAATTGAAAATAAAGGTTGTTAAAGCAGGCGCTCCCATACAAATTGACACTATAAATGATTTTATAAATTGCTGTAAACATTATGGGGTAAAAGTGCAAAGGTTATTGTGTGAATTTTACTTGCATAACCTTGTACTAGAATAAGAGACCGAGCTGAACCCTAGCCCTTTTGTTAGGGATATTCAATTGCAAGCATTTATCTCATTTGCAGTCAATCAAATTAAATGGCTCAAAGCCTACAACGCTTTTCAAAGACAAGAAAACAGATTAGATCTATGGGTAAGAGCTGAGCCTAGGGACCCAAAACAGTTATGGAGGAGACATAGAAATCTCATGAGGGCTCCAGGAGTGATTGAAGCATTAGGACCCATGCATGAAGCAATCATTCGACAGGGGCTTGAATACTTTTCCTCTATTAAAGACCCTGCCGTTGAAGCAGCTAAATTTCGATATCGAATATCTAATCTGAGCATCCAGCTTAGAGAACCATTTAAGTATGAGAATTTTAAACTTGCTACTAACCGATTCCCCCTCTATGGTGAAATTGTTTTGAGGGCTTAGGATATAGGTTCCGGAGTCCAATCATTTGGCATCCTGCACCCATATACCAAGCCCTGTATGAGATTCCTGAGGGCCAAATAGGCCATTTCTTTGATCATTTAATCTCACATCATGGCTGTAGGCCCCAATACGAGATTCCATCTCCAGCCTACTCACTCACTGCTTTGCATGTCAACTACAATATTTTCATGAGGCCATGAAAAAGGGTAAGCTGGGGGGTGTGTGGAGTATCAAAGAAGGTATGTTTCGATGGTTATTTTAGTATCTTTTAATTAGAATTTATAAACCTTTTGCATTAGAAACTTAGATAATAATGAGGATTTGTAACGAAACACGTGAGATTAATAGGAAACGCTGATAATTGTCATTCCTATGTGCAGGAGGGAGGAAAAAAGGAAAGTGGCCATCCTAAAGGAAAAGACAAAAATAAACTAAATGATGTCCCTTTGATGGGAGACCGCGTGCAAAGCAGATCAAAATGGACCAACTCAGGAAAGGAAGCTGAGATACCAGCTCGGAGCAGAAAAGGAAAGAAGTGACTCAAGATTAACGATTCTGCGAATCCATCAGGATCTTAGATCCTATGGGATCGCTATTTTATCTATTTCTATATCTAGATATCTCCGTCATCATCCTTATATAAGGGATAGCGTTGTTGGCTAGAGGGGGGAACTTTTATGTAATTTATTTTAAGAAAGATCAAGACTATGATCTCTATGTTTTGTTAAAGACTTGAGTTACTGTAATTCTACTTCATGCATTAATACAAACTTGGTTACTCTTTTATCTTTAAGCCTGGATCAATCTTAAGCGGTGTACCCCTGGAGGCTAAGGGCCCGGTCCTGGAGGACACTTGCTCTTGTACCATTACGCATGGTTTCTGTGTGGTTTGTTTATAGATGTGACCTGGTAATCTGTTGCGGTTTAAGGACGTTTATATTACATGCTTTGTTATGTTTAACTCATTTAATGTTCCTGCAAACAAAAGTCTTATATTGACGCTGTATCAAGTTACCAATCCTTTAAGTGTTGATTAATCTCTACAGGATACTGTCATTCCATTACAGAGTTTTATGAGATTGTGCTTTAGCATTATAGTAGTTATCTTGAAAAGTTTGATTTCACATGATTATTGAATCCTTGAATGTTACTATTTTCATCTTGAGATGCAATCGTATGCTTTTATTTAGAGAAATAATAGAATCAGATTAAGCACGTTGTGTTTCTATGATTTTAATATTATTTCATCGGTAGTGCCATTCCATAGTATGTGTACATGTTTTAAGAGTGAAGGATTGATGTTTTGAATGGAGTGATTAAATAGAGTTACAACTTGACGAACTTCGTTACTGCTTATTTCAACTGCTGTTCCATTTCTGAATTGCTGTTCCATTTTAGTTGTTGTTCCATTTCTGAATTGTTGTTCCATTTTAGTTGTTGTTCCATTTCAATTGTTGTTCCATTTCAATTGTTGTTCCATTTCAAGATTACCGATTTGCTATTTTATTTACTTGCCATTTCTTAAGGACGGTCTCAGGCTGTAATGAGCATCAGCATCTGCTACCTGGCTCCTAGACCTCTGATCTGCTCCCATCAGTTATGAAAGGGATGGTTTATTGCTACCGAACCCTTGGCTAATGTGCTGTTCTATTTCATTGTTATTTCCTTTACTTGCCATTTCATTTCTATTCATTAAGGACGATCTCAGGCTGTAGTGAGCGCCAACATCTGCTACCTGGTTCCCAGACCTCAGATCTGTTCTCATCAGTTACAAAAAGGATGGGTTAGTGCTACCGAACCTTTGATTGATGCATTGATTGGTGTGATTTCGCCTTTTGAGGTAGTTAAGTTGTAGACATGCATCTATTTACTTTTGTAGTTTTTAAACAACTGTACTACGAGGATTACTTTGACAAGTGCTAAGCCTCAGATTGAGACACTCTTTGAAATAGCAAGACGTTCCCAGATTGACATATTAATGTGAGGTAACTAGAGGTGAAAGAGACCCTTTTTATAGTTCTACAGTACCCATGTTGCATAATTTCGATGGACCCTTCTACACGAAAAATGGGAAATACATGAAAAAACTTGATTGCAATAACATTTTTCATGTATTTATAATTTTTTGTGTTGCAGGATCCATCAAAAGTATGCAACATGGGTACTCCTTGGATGAGGAATCAAATTCTACATCCAATGAGTTTTCCTGCTCGAAATTTGAGTAAATCCATTGGGAGATAAGTTGAAAATACGAGTTGAAAAAGTAGTGTTTCTTTTTTCCCTCTAAAATTTGATGATGTAATATAATCTTAGTTTATTATTTGCACTATTATTTAATAATTACCTTAGGAGGCCCATTTTAGACCTCAAAATTTCCTTAATTCATGCTTTCACAAGACTTATGCATGAGCACTCCACTCTTTCTTTTGGACTTTCACGAAGAACAATATTCTTACTTTTGTAGCTGATTGTGAAGTATGCTAGCACAACAAAGGGGAAACAATCAAGCTACAAAGAACCTTAAAACCCTTGCCACTCCCTGCTTCCATTTAGACAAATGTTTCCATGGATTTCATTATAGGTCTTTGAAAGTTAGGAAACAAATTAGTCATCATGGTGGTTGTTGAAACTTTCCAACTATGCTCATTTTTTCGCTCTACCACACCCATTGACCCCAACATTGGTGGCTCAAGTTTTCATGGACCAAATATTTAAACTACATGGAATGCCGACTTCCATTGTGTTTGATCGAGACCTCACTTTCACCAATGATTTTTGGAAGGAAATTTTCAAGCTAAAGGGCACAAAACTCCAGTTGAGTACAAATTATCATCCCCAAACCGATGGTCAAACAAAAAAAATCAATAAATTTTTGGAGACCTATCTGTAGTGCTTCAATTTAGACAAGCAACATAAATGGGTACTATGGTTGCCTTTAGCTGAATGGTAATATAATACTAACTATCTGTTAGAAAATTATATATTACGGAGCAATGGAACACATGAAATAATGCAGAAATATAAACACAGAAAACACACAAAACAAGAGAGACATAGATATACGTGGTTCACCCAGTTTGGGCTACGTCCACCCCGAACAGCCAGTTCTTCCTTTCTATTATCCAGCAAAATGAAGAGACACAAACCTATAGCAAATCCGCTGTAAGTATACTCTGTATTCTCTCACAGTCTCACCTCTCTGTTTCTCACTCACACTGAATACACATTATCTCACAGCCATCAAATACAATGCCCTCATACAAAGAGAGGGTTGCCTTCTAGGGCAAAAAAAGCCTAAACTAAACATAAGTTCTCGTCACGTGATCATTCCGCCTAATGAATGGCCCAGATTGACTAGAAATTACTATACTTTTACAAGGCAATTTTACAGTTGTTTTTTAGCTTCGGGGGCGCTGCCCCCGAACCCCCGCCAGGGGGGGGGCTCCCAAAGGTCGCAGCCCCCCCCCTGGACCCCCCTTGCAGCGAATATTTTACGGGCGGCGTTGCCGCCCCCATTTTGAACTGGGGTCCAATGTGGCAGTACTTTTGAATATAGAAGATAATCAGGCTCCACACCCAACACTATCATGAAGCCACCAAGATAAGGACATATGAGGTAGTATATGGCTGGTTCCCACTTTCACCAACTTCTTATCTCCCCATATCTTCCCAAGTACAATAAGTTTATAAGATCCTATAGAACTATGCCACCATGATTTCTCATCTCAAAGAAAATCTACATCAAGCTCAGAATCAAATGAAACAACAGGCCAACCAACACCATTTAGAGAGGTCATTTCAAGTAGGTAACCATGTGTTCCTACGATTCCAACCTTATAAGAAAACCTCTCTCAAATAAAAGGGCTTCCAAAAGCTAGCCCCAAAATTCTATGGGCCTTATAAGGTAATTCAGCTCATTAGAGAAGTTGCTTCCAAACTAGCCCTATTGAATACTTAAAAAATCCACCTAGTTTTCCATGGATCATGCCTTAAGAAAGTTGTGGGGAACCATTGTAGGGTTCAAACAAGTCTACCATAATTGGATGAGGAAGGTTCAATTTGGCTCTGATCCGAAAAGGTCCTCAAGAGTTGCCAAAGACATCTCCACTTTCGGACGATCAAGGAAGTCCTCATCAAGTGGAAATACACCTCTCTAGAAGATGAGGCATGGGGACCAACCACTATTCTTCAACAATTTCTGTAGCTTTAGCCTTGAGGACAAGGCTGATTTTGATGGGGGAGGGCATGTTAGGGTCCAAACCTAACCTTTTTATTTATGTAATAAGCCCAAGGGGCCTCGTCAAAGTCATAGTTAGTTAGTTGAGTCAATAAATTATGTAAGAAGTTATCCACACTAATAATAATTGTAAGTGGTTGACTCACATTGTAGAAAAGGGACCACAATTAATTATAAATGGGCCATATTTAATTAATAACGTGGTTAACCCATGTTATGCAAGGGACCACTTGTAGTTAGGGTTTTCGATGTCATAAAGCTATAAATAGTCTTACATAACAAAGGAAGAAGCATACATTTTTACAGTAATTGAGATCTGATTTGTTGGAGGTTTCCCCCTCGAAGAGGCAAGTGAACATTGTATTATTCTTCTGAATAATAAAATCTTTGCAACTTGTCTCAATTGTTGTGATATTTCTATGTTTATGACAATATTGTTTCGTCTTTCTAGCATTTTTTTATTCTTGCAGGTTAAGAGCATAACAAGAGAAGTTGATTGGGTTTTCCCCCTTATGGGGTTTTATCCTGGCTTGGAGCGTATATCTTATGTTTATTGTATTTTGTGATCTTCATGGTTTATGTTTTGGTAATTGTTTGATGAATAGAGCATAATAAAGGTAATAAGAAGCTAACAAATATTCACAAGAAATTACCAATTAAGAGAAATCATCCCTAATTTATTGCCCTAGTTATTTCTCAACATAATGGGCCTCAGCCTTGTGGTATGTTTTAGTCAAATTCTCACTTTTTATTTTTGAAAAATTAAAAAAATACAAATAAAAAGACAAAAAACAAGTTTTGAATATAGTTACATCCATAATTCTTTATGTAGAAGTTCCGATTTTAAAAGGAAAGGGGTTTTGTTTATATTTATATGCAATCCTAACGTTTTAGGCTAAAGAGCATCAATTCAAACTATACAAAAGTGGGTCGAGAGTTTTGATAAATTAATAATTAAACAATGTACAAGTTGGTGTCATATCACAGTTCATTTGTACGAACAATCAATTTGAATGGTTTTGTGATAGGTCTACATGTTCAAACATTAAACAATAGGGAGGTGTCACAAATATGTTTTATTAAAATCACCCATCACACAATCAACAATTGTCATTGATTGCGATACCCCCTACTTTTCTAAAACCACCTATGAGGGGTGTCACAAAGCGATAAGTTGTCTAGCTGAAACTTTATTCAGGGCCTATTATATGCTACTTGACAACCACATGAATGAGCCAAGTTCTAGAAATCACAACCAAGAAAGCATGCATTCCACCTCACACATCCACCTCATTTCCCGTACTTCACGTCACCCCTCCATGTGATCCTTCTGTATTCCCTTACGCTACCACATTTTCACTTTTCCCACTTAGTACATAAAGGATACAAGGCCATCTCACCTGTCATTTTATTTTCCCTTCAATCTGTAAAGCCTTGGTAACCAACATTCAGATTTTGCATAGTCAGCTCCACATCAACGTTCTACCTTTCATTATCCCTTGTTGTTGAGCCTCAAAATTGCCCTTTCCTTAGCTACTCTTCTCATTCCTTTTCTTTGTTTTTCCCTGCAAAAAATGCATCCATATCATTAATAACCAGTATATATTTCCTTAAGGGGAACATTTTAGTGATTTACATGTTATGCTTTTATGTTTTGCTGTTTGAGTAAATTTTTGTCTTTTAGCTATGGAACACAGCCTATTCTGTAACTAATCGGCTATTCTGTAGCTACTTCCATGCTTTAACAGGTTCTAGATGTCATAAGGAGAAAATAACTACATGGGTGGCTTGGAAAACATCATGACATGGATCGTGTCCTATTCACTTACGGCAGGTCGACAAGGAAGATGGTACAAGACTCCGGTTAAAGGAGAAGTCAAACGTAGAGACCAAAGGCAAACAGGACTCTGTTTTGTAAACGTTTCACAGCGATGGGATCTGAACCAACTTCCTGAACCCACAGACTCCAACATGCATCTGTGCGACCAAATCCAATAGCCATCATCTTAGATTTATGTCTCCAGCAGCCGAGGAAGAGAATTTTGTGTGCCTATCTGCTACATGTTTTTGGTTTCAGCTTATTTTTCTCCATAAACTGTTGTATAATTTTCTTATAAATACCTGTGTAAAGAACACAGAACCAGTTTGAATTTCCTCATGTATTAAGCTCAGACTACTGCTTTGTAATTTTGAAAAATTCATTTCCTATTTTTAGTATGAAGACCATGTGATTTATGGATATCTGAAAGCATTTCTTGGAGTTTTGATTGAGTACACATAACCTAAGCAGTTGCAAAGGGCCCCTACACTGACTGAGGTTTCATTTCATTTTGTTTTGTCTTTTATAGTTAAACTGTAAATTTATCATTTCTTCCATAGTGTTCATAACCATTTTTCATACTAACCCTATTTCTAATGCATAATTTCTTCACTAATGCAGAATAGCTTTCTCTTTGCTTAATTTCTTTCTAGTTTTCATCAGTAGTGGAAGTTGAATTCAGTAGTGTAAAGTAGTTTATTTCATTTATTGTTTCACTAGTTTTTAAATTTCCAAATAGACTGATCAATGCCATTACTATTCTTGCATTTTTATTACTAGTTTAGTCACTCATGGTGTAGATGAATGTTTCTAAAAAGCCCTTCTAGTTGATAACTCATCTCAAACTAAGTGGTTGAATACTTCATTCATGCAATGAGTCTTTTCTGTGTTTTTGAATTTATCTTCTCTTAGGATAATGAAGTACATAATTCCTCAAAATGTCATCCCAAGGAGGTTTGTCTTCCAAAATTGAGAGGCAAAGTAACTAAGTATATCATTTAGTTTTGTTGCAATTTCACTTTCAATTTTTCATCTAGTTTTGTTTCTACAATAGACTAAACATTAGCTGTAATCTGACTCTCAGTTTTACCATTTCATTTTGGTTTTGTTTCTATAATAGATAGTTGCAATTTCACTTTCGGTTTTAGTATTTCATTTAGTCTTGTTTTTGTAATTGAATAGACAACAATTTTACTTTTCAGTTTGTAGCTCATGATTTGGAAATCATGATATGATTAAAGATAGAAAATCTATTTTTATTTCTTGATTAAACTTTGCTTTCAAATCTTACTTAAGCTCTTTTAGTTCTCATTTTTTAAGGTTCTTAGCAGTATTTATAGAAGTTAGATTTAATATTTTGTTAAGTACATTGTAAATCATTAGGGATTAAAGGATCAAAAACCCCCAAAACAACATAAAAATAAAAAATAATGAAGTAAGAAGGGTCATCTAGCACATATAGTGCACTACACTTCATCAATTTACGATACCTGGATTGATAATTTATGTAGAGAAATTTAGGACACTAAATTGACCAAACATTTTGGTGTCGTTGTTAGGGAAGTGTAACTAGGTAGCCTTATCTCTTACATTAAAAAAAAAAAAACAAAACAATGACATGCATAGAGAAAGAGACTCTAGAGGTATATTTATAGCTAGGGGTAGAAGTTAAATTCCCACAACTCCACCTACTCCACCAAGAGTTAGAAGGGACACACCTCCATCCCAGACTCACACTCCCAGCCATAGGATTCCTGGAATTCAAGGGGAAAAAACTCAATCAGAATATTCTCCTACTTCATATACCAAAACAATCCTGGGAGAGAAAAATTTTGAATCTCCAACAACAGGGATAACATTTTTCACCTCCACAAGAGAGCCCATTGTAGTTGAATAATTAGGAATACCTAGTGAGGAAGAAAAAGTAGAAACTCTTTCCCATAATCCATTAATAGAAGAACCAAAGGAGGAGGGAATAACCTTGTAGGTTGAACCCTATACTGACTCTAAAGAAACTATAATGGCAGAAGAAGAACAAGATGGAGAATTCTCACTTTTTGGATGAGGGGGTAGAGGAAATAATGGAGGAGGTAGAGGTAATAATGGAGGAGGCTGGGGAAATAGGGAAGTAGATAACTCTTTTGGATTCCCTATAGTGGATGAGGAAACACACACCATAATGAAAAATATCTCATCATCTGTCCTCCAAAACTTCTATGGGTTGAGAAGTGAAGACCCTGAAACAATTTTGTTTGAGTTTGAAGTCTTGTGCAGAACTTATGACTACCTAGAAGACTCTCACAAACTTAAATTGTTTCCTTCAACACTAAAAGGGGTTGCTTTAAAATGGTTCATGGGGTTAGTCACTCAATCCATTAGAACGTGGAATGACATGAAACATACATTTTTGGATAGATACTTGGATTATTGTATGCCTATCAATCATAAAGATGAGGTGTTCAAAATGATGCAAAGAGAGGATGAAAACTTAGAAGATTTGGTTGAGAGATTCAACTGTAATTTGAAAAGAGCAAAGATGAACAATTTAGATGAAGAAACTTTGAAAGCTCTTAGAGATGAGTGGACAGATATCGTTAACATGATGGGGAAGGGAGATATCTCTCAACTTCCATTGAGTGACATAGGAGAACTATGTGTTCATCTCTCAAGAGGGAAATCTAAAACAGGGAAAGGGCCAAGAGATCCTTCTCTTGTTAGAGAAAACAAATCTGCAAATGTATCTGTAAGTAGGGTAAAAAATGGCAATATGCTTGATGAGTTTAAAACTGACATTCTAGGGAGCCTTAGTGAGCAACTAGACACCCTTAAAATTCAAAACAAGTAGAAAACAGAGGCTGATGCTTTAGCCATTTTTTGTCCAAAATGCAGAAAGAAACATGCTCTAAGGGAATTCCCTTTAGATGCAAAAATTGTAGAAACTTGTATGATTTGTTCAGAAAGTCATGAGACCAAGGGTTGTCCTTCAATCCCAGGTCTTAATTCTGTATTTCAAGAGGAAACAATCCCAAATTCTGCAAAACCTCTTTGTTTTGTTGCAAGACGACCTTGGCAAGGACCACAAAATCAGGGATTTAACAATCCATTGTATCTTCAGCCCCCACCAAACTGGAATTCTTGGCAGCAACCTTGGCCTCAACCTCAATCTTAGTATCAATCTCAACCATGGGCACAAGGGGTACAAAATCCTTATGCGAGATTTGCTCAATATTATCAATATCATCCATCTTATCAGAATTATCCCCCCCCCCCCCCCCACAAAATTAGCAACAAAATCAGCAACCACAACTTCAAAATAAGAATCCTCAACTTTCATTACCATTTCCACAACAACCTTCACAACAAAGTCAAAATCTTCAACTCTTACTGCCCTTTCAGCAGAAACCAAATCAGCTACCTACCCAAACATTACCAAACCCCAACAATAAAAACCCTCAAAATGCTTATATGATAGAAGGACAAGAATTTCCAACTTACATGATTACTCCACTAGATCTTAATGATGTTCAACTAAGATTTGGTAGGATATTAGAAAAGGAAAGACCTTCTATAGTTATTCATGAACAAGACACTTCTGAGGAAGATTCTCTAAAAGTCAATAAAAGTTTTGAGGAAACATCTCTTCAAAACCAAAACATTGAAAAAGAAAAAAAAAGAACCAATGAACATAACTCCTATCATTGAGCAACCAACATCTACTTCTACACCTCCTTTTCCCGAGAGACTACAAATTGATAGAGGGGTAGAAAAACAAATCTTGTTGCCCAATTATGATTTTCTAGATGAATTGAAAAATGTTTGTATAAAAATTCCTTTGTTACAAGCCATTAGAGAAATTCCAATTCTAGCCAAGATAATAAAGGAGTTGAGAATCAAAAGACTAGGAAGAAGATCAAAAGAAACAAAAAGAATTCACCTGGTAGGAAGATAGTAGACATAATGATGGGAAAAATTTCCATGTAGAAATATGTGGATCCAGGAAGTCCAATTGTCAAGACACATATAAATGGAATTGAAATTCCAAATACAATGACTGACTTAGGGGTAGCAATAAACATTATGAGTAGACAAACTATGGAGCAGCTCAAACTTCCTGACCTTCTTTACACACCTACCTTACTGCAACTTGCGGATAGATTAGTAATCAAACCAGATGGTGTGCTAGAAGATATTTCAGTCTTCTTAGATTCTTGGGAATATCCTGTTGATTTCATGATCTTAACTCCCAAGAATAATCTAGGAGGACACCCACTCATATTAGGAAGACCTTGGCTAGCCATAAGTGATGCTTTTATTAATTGTAGATCTGGTGACGTGTATATTTCTGATGGTAATTCAACAAAGGAATTTAATTTGTATCCTCCAGCAAAAGCAATCACAGAAATAGATGACAAGGAATGGATTGATGATGAAGATGATATTTAGCCTCTCTTTACTATGTCAAAAATTAGTGAAGATAGTCAAATATTGAATACAACAGAAAATTTTGAAACATCTTCAGAATATGATCATGCACAATTCCAAGAAAAATATAATGTTGAATACTTGTCATCTAGGCAGATGTCTCTCTATTCTATAGAAGAGTTTGGTAGCTCTAAAATTGAAATTTTTCCAGGTAGGACATTGAACATAAACAAAAACTTGGAGAAACTACAACAAGAAGAGTTGACCAAAACATTACAAAAATATTCTGTTGCATTTGCATGGGAGTACACCGACATAAAATGCGTTGATCCTAAGACTTGTATCCATCATATCTATATTGAGGAAAATAGTAGACCAATTAGACAACCTCAGAGAAGAATGAACCCAAATCTCAAGGAAATTGTAAAAGAAGAGCTCCAACAATTACTCAATGTAAACTTCATTTACCCAATTTCAGATAGCCAATGGGTTTCTCCTTTGGTAATTGTGCCTAAAAAGAATGGTAAATGGAGGGTGTGCATTGATTACCAAGAATTTAATAAAGCAACCCTAAAATATCACTTTCCTTTACCCTTTATAAATCAAGTGTTAGATACATTAACAGGTAAGAATTATTTCTCATTCTTAGATGGTTTTAGCGGTTATAATCGAATTCAGATAGCACTTGAGGATCAGGATAAAACCACATTTACTTGTCCATGGGGAACTTTTGCCTACCAAGTACTTCCTTTTGGGTTATGTAATGCTCCTGCAATATTCCAAAGAGCAGTACTAGGAATTTTTTTCTGATCTAATACATGATTGTGTAGAGGTATATATGGATGATTTACAGTCTATGGAAACACATTTGAAGAAGCTTTGGAAAATTTGGAAAAAGTTCTTAAAAGATGCAAAGAAACAAACCTTTCAGTAAGCTATGAAAAATGTTTTATGATGTTTACAGAAGGTATTTTTTTAGGACATCACATTTCGGGAGATGGGATTAAAGTTGACAAATCTAAAGTTGAAGTCATCTATAAGTTATCAATTCCAAATTGCCAAAAAGATCTTAGAAGTTTTCTAGGATTTACAGGATACTATAGAAGATTTATAGAAAACTTCACTAAAATAACATCTTAGCTCTTCAAATTGCTTACAAAATATTGTGAATTTAGTTGGAATCTTGATTGCCAACTAGCATTTGAAACCTTGAAAGCAAAAATTTCTGAAGCACCTATTTTAAGAGGTCTAAATTGGAAACTTCCTTTCCATATTTCCACAAATGCTTCAGATACAGCTCTAGGAGTTGTATTGGGACAAAAAGATTTGATTCCTTATGCCATTTACTATACAAGTAAGAATTTGACTCCCATTGAGTTGAATTATACTATGACTGAAAAGGAATTTTTAGATGTTGTTCATGCAATTAATAAGTTCAGACACTATATAATAGACTATGAAACTTTTGTTCATACAGATCACTCTACAATTAGATATTTGATGAATAAACCTATAACTAATGGCAGCGTTACAAGATGGCTTTTACTTTTGCAAGAATTCAACATTACTATGCTATATAGATCTGGAAAGCAAAACACAATTGTTGATTTCTTGTCTGGGATTCAGAATATCAAAGAAGACTCTATGGTTGAAGATAAGTTTCCTGATGAATATCTTTTTGTAGTAACTACTCAAAATCCTTAGTTTGCAAATGTTGCTAATTACTTGGTTACAGGGAAGTTACCTTCACATTTGTTTCCTTGAGAGAAAAGAAATAGTATTCAAGAAAGTGCAAGATATTCATGGATCACTAAGGAATTGTATAAAACAAGGCCAGATCTTATAATTAGAAGGTGGGTTAGGGAAGATGAGATGCCTGATATTCTTAAAGCATGTCATGATGAGCCGTAAGGTGGACACTTTTCTGACAAGAGGACAACCTATAAAATCCTCTCTTTAGGATATTATTGGCCATCCATCTTCAAATATGCTAAAGAATATGTCAGGAGGTGCGACAACTCCCAAACGGTAGGGAAACCTGCTCCTTCAAATGAAATTCCATTATAAACTCATGTACTTATCGAACCCTTTGAAAAGTGGGCCTTAGACTTTATTGGACCAATTAATCCTCCATCTAAGCAGAAAAGGTATATATTGGTATGCACTTATTATGTCACCAAATGGGTAGAAGCCAAAGCATTACCTTTGCTAACGAAAAATCTGTAGTTAGTTTTCTTTTTGAGGACATCTTTACTCATTTTGGTGTTCCAAGAGAAATTGTGATAGATCAGGGATCTCAATTCACATCCAACATGATGGAAAGACTTATGGAGGAGTACAAGATCAAGCATAGGCAATCTACTCCTTATCATCCACAAGCAAATGGTCAAGTGGAGTCCACAAATAAAGTGATTGAAGGAATCCTTACCAAAATTGTGCATCTACATTGAAGAGATTGGGCAAAAAGGCTTCCTGAAGTCTGGGCCTATAGAGCTACATGGAGGAACACAATGGGATATACACCCTATGGACTTGTTTATGGGAAACAAGTCGTGTTACCTATAGAGTTCCAAATCAAAACTTTCAAGATGGCGGTCTAGTTGGGGATGGACTTATCAGAGGCTCAAAAGCATAGACTGGAGAAATTAAATGAACTTGATGAAATCAGACAAGAGGTAGTTCAAAGGACTGGTATAGTCCAACAACAGAGGGCTAAATGGAATGAAAAATACATCAAGGACAAGAGGTTTCAAGAGGGAGATTGGGCATTGTTATTTAATTCAAAGTTTAATGATTTTCAAGGGACGTTTCAAACTCATTGGCTTGGGCCATATGAGATTGAAAAAGTATTTAGTAATGGAGCAGTGAGGATTAGAACAATAAATGAAAGTCAAACTCTTCTTCTTGTGAATGGTCATAGATTGAAAATATATCAAAAACCAATTTTAAAGGAGGAGTTCATCAAGGTCTTCCAAAACAATTCTGAAATGAAGTTAGTGAAGAAGAATCCTTCTTATCCACCAACTTAGTCTTTGTTTTTCCTATTTAAAAAAAAATAAATAAAAAGAAAAAATAAAATAAAATAAAATAAAATAATAAAATAATAAATTGTATAAGGTTGAAAACCAATCATTGATTGGCATGCTTATACAGAAAATACAGGGTGAAAATCAGAATTTTCTGACACTGTATATTTTCCATTTCCTTTCTGAAAAATGGTGACAAAAAGCCACAATCATTTTGCATTCTGCAAAATTCATTGTCTCATCTCATTTCACTCTATTTTACTTTTACAGTTTCACTCCATTCCATTTCCATATTTCACCAATAAATTTTCCATTTCCCATCATTTCTTTCATCTCCATTCTTCATTTATCATCATTTCTTATTTTTACTTACACATCCATTTCCATTTCATTCATTCATAAGCCATATTTTACTCTTTGTTTCACATTCTGCAGCTGTTTTCACGTTCTATAGTTGTTTCCACGTTCTACAGCTGGTTCTGTTCTGCAGCTAATCCTATTATGTAGCTAATCTGATTTTGCATCAACAATTTGTTTATCAGTCCAAGCACAAGAGTCTAGTTCATAATAAAATCTTGTATGCAGGTGATTGAAGAAAAATCAACTTTGAAGACCAATCATGCCTAAAGCACCTGTGGAAAAAACATAAAAATATTAGCAAGTGGAAGGTAAAGGTTCCAAAGGTAAAATAAAAAAATTTGTTTTCAAAAAGCAATTCAAAAACATAAGCTTGTATAACATGTATGATCACATGTATCCTTAATTAATCATCATGTCATTTGACTGCCACGATGTCTCCACCATATCTTCTGCCTTCAATGGCAAACGGTTCAATGATTCCTTCACAACTGATCTCTACTTTAAACTCCATAGCTCATACTTAACTAGTCCTTCACAGCTACATTTTTTAACGGTTAGATTAATTATGTGACCTACCTATATACGACTCTTCAAACCCTGACTATTTATTTATTACATGCTAACTCTTAAAATTTTCTCTCATATTTACACAACATTTTGTGTATACAGTCACTCTATTTCCATATATTTCATATATACAGTCGTTCTGTTTCCATAATTCATAGTCATTCTACTTCCATATACTCTGTCATCCCGTTTCCATATCCATAATCATTCTGCTTCTATATACCCAGTCACTTCATTACCATTTATGCAGTCATTCCATTTCTTAGACAATGAGAATAGTTTTAAAGGGTAATTGAGAATAGAGGATATGGGGCTTATTGTTAGAACTGAACTCGTAGGGGTAAATACATGGAGGGGTTTCTGCAGCTAAAGGGAATGTTACAGAAGTCCAATTGGTTGTGTTTTATTGAAAAATTTAATGACTATCATAAGGAAATCACTAAATCTTTTGCCAGATCATTTGATGGCACGAAAGTGGAAATAGGGGACATCAAATTTGCAGTTACTGAGTCCTTCATGGCTGAAGCAACAGAACTCCCAAGGCTAGGAGAAAGGTGGTTAAAAAACAAAGAGTTTCATGATGAATCTTGGAAGGTGATTCTTAAAATTCTAGGTATGGACATTACAGTCTTTAGAAAAGGGATTCCAATTTTTGCACTCAAAAATAAATGGAGTAGCATGTTGTTAATACTGCAAAAATTTGTTACCTGTGAAGGGAGGTTTGGGTCTAAGTACGTTTATCATATAATATTGTTAATGAATTTTCTAGAGAATGTAACCCTCAATCTTCCCTTTTTCCTTTTGAATAGTCTGAGAAGAATGGCAACTAGTGTTCAAAATAGAGTTGAATCAATAGAAACCACTTTATATCACCATGGACTACTGAAGATTTTAGTTGAATTTCATTTGAGAAGTGTAGGGGATACATGGGAGGACTTCTTGGTAAGGAATTTCTTCCAAGATACTCCAGATTTATTTGAGGGAAGTCTGTTAAAAGAAGTAGAAGAAGAAGTATCAGCATTAAAGTCCCCTCACAGAAAGATGATACAGAAATGGCTCCTAAATCAGAGGTTAGGAAGCAGACTAAGCTGTAGAGAAAAATGAAAGAGAGGGTTGAAGAAATCAATAAGGACATCCCTGAAACTTCATCAGCTCAAGAAGATGAGTAGCTTCTTTCTGAAAGACTAACCAAGATCAAAGAAAAAATCAAGAAAAATAAGGAGAAAGGAAAGAGGAAAAAGGACATCAAATAAGAAACCATAAGTTTCCAAAATGTGAGAAGGAGTTCTAGACTCTGAGGCAAGGTGAAGAAGATGAAATCAAAAGAGGCCCAGTTTATAAATTTAGAGGATGAAACCACAGTTCAGTCCCCTGACAGTATTCCATATGAACAAAGTCTACAGAACTCTCCTCTACAAAATTTTGAAGGAAGCCCAAGTAGGGCTTCTCCTAGCATTGATCCAATACAACAACAAATCTTTTACTACATAGAGTCATTAGAGAAAAAGAGTACCTCAGTAGACCCAGGGACTTCATCTAATCCAGAATAGCCTATCACCTCACAAGAAACTCTAATTAGCTCTCTCAAACAAGAGATCTATGAGCTAGAAATTCTGAATAGGCACATCTAAAAAGAAAATGAAACTTTAAGGGAACAGAATAAGGTGGATAGAGCTATTCATGACAATAAAATTCTACAATTGGGATTATGGCACAAGAATAACAAGAAGCTGAAAAGGAAAAACAAGAAGCTGAACAGGACACTTATTAACCTCAAGTACAGATTTCTCATGAGGAAGCCAAGGATAGCAGTCAATGTAAAGAAAAGCAAGAAGAGGAAGTTGGATGTGTTGGCTGAAGTATCAGAGCAAATGAAATAGGAGGAGGAAGTTCAAAATTTTGATTGCATGGGTACATGCAATGGTTTTGCAGTGGGGATATGTTAAGCCTCAAAACTACCCTTTCCTTGGCTACTCTTCTCATTCCTTTTCTTTGTTTTTCCCTGAAGAAAATTCATCCCTATCATCAATAACCAATATATATTGCCTTAAGGAGAACATTTTAGTGATTTACGTGTTATGATTTTATGTTTTTATGTTTGAAAAAGTTTTTGTCTTTTAGCTACGAAATGTAACGTATTCTATAGCTAATCTGCTGTTCCGCAGCTACTTCCATGCTTTAACAGGTTCCAGGTGTCAGAAGGAGAAAATAACTACATGGGCAGCTTGGAAAACATCATGACATGGATCGTGTCCTATTCACCTAGCCTAGGTCGACAAGGAAGATGGTACAAGACTTCGATCAAAGGAGAAGTCAAATGTAGAGACAAAAGGCAAACAAGAATTTGTTTTGTACACGTTTCACAATGATGGGATCCAAAACAACTTCATGAACCCACGGACTCCAAAATCCATCTATGCAACTGAATCCAATAGCCATCATCTTAGATTTATGTCTCCAGCAGCCAAGGAAGAGAATTCTGTGTGCTTGTCTGCTACATGTTTTTGGCTGTAGCTTATTTTTCTCCATATACAATTGTATAATTTTCTTATAAATATATGTGTAAAGAACACAGAACCAGTCCAAATTTCCTCATGTATTAAGCTCAGACCACTGCTCTGTAATTTTGAAAAACTCATTTCCTGTTTTTAATATGAAGACCATGTGATTTATGGATATCTGAAAACGTTTCTTGGAGTTTTGATTGAGTATGCATAACCTGAGCAGTTGCAGAGGGCCCCTACACTAACTGAGGTTTCATTTCATTTTGTTTTGTCTTTTATAGTTAAACTATAAATTTATCATTTCTTCCATAGTGTTCATAACCATTTTTCATACTAACCCTGTTTATAATGCATCATTTCTTCACTAATGCAAAATATCTTTCTCTCTGCTTAATTTCTTTCTTGTTTTCATCAGTAGTGGAAGTTGAATTCAGTAGTGTAGAGTAGTTTATTTCATTTACTGTTTCACTAGTTTTTAAATTTCCAAATAGAATGATCAATTCCATTACTGTTCTTGCCATTTTATTACTAGTTTAGTCACTCATGGTGTATATGAATGTTTCTAAAAAGCCCTTCTAGTTGATAACTCATCTCAAACTAAGTGGTTGAATACTTCATTCATGTAATGAGTCTTTTCTGCGTTTTTGCATTTATCTTCTCTTAGGATAATGAAGTACATAATTCTTCAAAATGTCACCCCAAGGAGGTTTGTCTTCCAAAATTGAGAGGCAGAGTAACTAAGTATTTCATTTAGTTTTGTTGCAATTTCACTTTCAATTTTTCATCTAGTTTTGTTTCTGCAATAGACTAAACATTAGTTGTAATCTCACATTCAGTTTTAGTATTTCATTTTGGTTTTGTTTCCATAATAGATAGTTGCAATTTCACCTTTAGTTCTAGTATTTCATTTAGTCTTGTTTCTATAATTGAATAGATAGCAATTTTACTTTTTAGTTTGTAGCTCATGATTTGGAAATAATGATATGATTAAAGATAGAAACTTTGTTTTTATTTCTTGATTAAACTTTGCTTTCAAATCTTACTTAAGCTCTTTTAGTTCTCATTTCTTTAGGTTCTTAGCAGTCTTCACATAAGTTAGATTTAAGATTTTGTTAAGTAAATTGTAAATCATTAGGGATTAAAGGATCAAAAACCCCCAAACAACATAAAACTAAAAAACAATGAAGTAAGAAGGGTCATCTAGAACATATAGTGCACTACACTTCATCAGTTTACGATACATGGATTGATAATTTATGTAGAGCAATTTAGGACACTAAATTGACCAAACACTTGTGATGAGGTAATTCGTAACTTTGTGCTTCTTTGTTTGCCTCTCTTTAAGCTATAAATATGGAAAAGCCTAGAAATCAACAAAAAAACCCGTAATTATTGTACCCTTTTCTCAAATGCCATTGATGGATAGAGAAGTCAGAATATATGATTACTATTCCCCTTTCACCTCATGGAGACTTGAAAAGACACTCCTGACTGATTTAACGAATCCATTGACCTCTTGAGTTGTTCAATTAGGCTTGTATCATATTATTGTCCTAGCTATCTATAAATTCCCTGGGTTCATAAGTTGGTTGGTTTATTCCCTTGTCCCACAGAGAAATTTTATTCAACAGGGGAAAATATTTTTGAGGTCACATTGGAGTTAATCAACAAAGATTTTAATTTTCATGCAATTGAGAAGCACATGAATTATATAAATAATGAATTTCTCCTATGTTACAAGCATCTTTCTAAAGGAGGCAAATAAACTTTGTGCAAACTCATTTTGCTACTAAACTTTCAAATTTATCCATCAACAATGAACTATCCTACAACCCTATTTTTTGAAGTAGCACAACAAGTTTTAGCCATAATTTTGTCTTGTTAAGGAGAAGGTGATATTGGAATGGTAAATGAAGAATCACTAAGGTTTTTGAGTTTAATGCTACAACCAAATGTTTTTTTAGACATCCCTTCTTACTTGGCCAAGCCTATCATTTTTCAATTTCAAAACTTCCATATTTTTGGTTACTTCAGATACCACTTTATCTTGGTCTATTTTTTCTTGTATGTACGTGAAATGTTTACTCATCTTGGTTTGAATATTCCAGATTCAAGTAATCAAATGAATTCAGTGGTGGATTGGACCCATATCGTCATCATAAAGAAAATAAGTAGGGCTTTTCACATTATCTGTCCTCTTTCATGTCTATGGTGTTTGATATTCTACACAATCAACTAACAACAAGGATGTTTCCTCAAATAAAAGAAATCCTGCAACTCAGTGTGGACACTAGAGTAGGAGATTGATTTGTATTTGGAGATCATGAAGAAATAAGGTTGTTTGGAGAAGAGGTAGAACCTTTTCATTTTCCACTATTTGTACCATTGAGGATTTCTCCTTAGAATTATGTTGGAAATAATGAGAGGGTGGGGGAGAGGTGAACTGATATTTCTTAGAAATTAACACTTTTTAATCCTTTTTAGAGCATTAGCTAATCCTCAGTTATTATAATTATTTAGTAGTAAACAACAATGCAAAATATAGAGACAATAAGCACCAAATTTTTAAGCGGAATACCCCCTCCAGGTCAAAAACCACCGAGAACTTTTCTAATAAGTTCTTTAATCTCCAGCCCCAGTTGAAAAGAAAACTACAACTACCTAGAACTCTAGAAAATCATTTTTCTCCAACTCCCACTAGAAGAAAGCCCCAATGCCCTAGTTTTATCAGTAGTCAGTTGAAAGGATGCTCCAACACCCTAACGAGCCACAACTCGCCCTAGCACCACCCTACCACGTTGAAGTGTTTACATGCCCCAACCTGAAGGTGAATTTATTCACTTGCCTAGCACCAACCTGCCACCATATAAAGACAAAATAAATAAAATATGTGGATTCTCATACTAGGGACAATGATTAACGTTACAATGATTTTCAATAAATGACAGATAACACTAGGACCATACCCTTATCCTAATAGACACTGACAATAGAACTGACTCTCCCCAAAAATGCCTTTTACAAATCTTAGGCAACTTGAATATTTACAAAATATGGGCTCATGTACTAGGGATAATGGCCCGGTTATAATGATTTGACTCTTGACTTTTTACAATGCTTCTCAATACATAGGACAACCATTGAAGATGTGACTATGATGGCTGCTCTATTTTCATAAATGTGCAATATGAATTTCTATAAGGATGCCTTTTAGAGGTGATGAGAATTATTTTTTTGGTTTTCACTTCAATACCTTGTGCTCTAGAAACTTCTTCCACCTGCAAATAAAAGTTCCTAAGAGGATACCCAATACCCAAATATAAAAAAAATTACCTCTTTTATGAAACTTGCTTCTGCTTGCAATACACTTGTTATTCCAATAATAATAAATATTTAAGACTTATAAATTAAATGATAATGATACGTACTTGAAGTCATCTTGTACCTTGTGTACTTCCCTTATGATGTCCCTTGAATTGTCTAATAAATTTACAATCAATGTAAGGATAGACTGATTGTCAACTATGAAAAACATAGATGATACTATATGCACTACCTAAACAAGCAACAATCCCAATAAAACTACACAAGTATTTTAATTAAGAACTAACTATGACAAACCTTAATCAATGTGACAGACCTTGACTTTACATAGTTCTAAATACTAGCCTAAACACACCACAACACTACTATAATGAATGCAACACTTAACTTAATTAATGCTCTCAACTATACTTGATATAGTCCTAACTAACAAACCAAACATAACACAACACTACCTAACTAATTCCCTTAACTAATCTTAATACAGTCCTAACTACTAGTGCAATCAACCAAATAATAGAATAATATATATGTTACATCTAGTTACTTGGATTCTTTAGATCAGAAGGTTGTCAAGTTTCTCACTGAGTGGGACTTGAAAGGCACGTGTCACTGAAATTTGATGCCACAAAGGATGTGTGTAGAGATGGTACTTTTAAATCTTGATTTATGTCTCAGTTTTCTTTCATTAGTTTGGAAAGGTTAAAGAGATGAGTGTACCTATATGAATATAGGAATGCTTAATCCTCTTCAAATAAAACCAAAAAACTTCATATCATACTCAATATACTTTTTACACCTCAGTCCTTAATCTTTTAGCTCTTCGCTTGTGTTGTTGAGCTTCAAAGATGATGCGCTTTAAATCTTGTTCCTTCTTCGCTGGATTTGGAAAAATTCTTTCAGAATGTAGACAAGGAAATCCACATAACCACAATCCTTAGAGCTTCCAATATTTGAATTTGTCTCTTCGGGTTGAATAAATTTTAGAGGATATCTTCACAAGATCATCATTAACGTACTTACACTTAAAGAATAATAGATATCCTTTTTATAAACGAGTATGATGGCTAAGGAGGGGCTTCTATGATAGACATCAGAGGAGAGTAAGGAGCCTAAACATATTTTAATAGTATGATTAATTTAATAATCACACTCATAATTACCGTAACCCCTAAGTGAGGTGACTATTTAATAGATGGATGATTATTTTAATAAATTACCAAAATAATATAGTTTTGTTAATATTTATTAAATAATAATAACCAGCCCTTAAGACCTCTATTTAATATTGTGTTACAGATCTTTCTTAGAAGTACTAGAAATTTGAAATCAATGATTGGGTTAGTTTACATGGTCCTACCTAGTTGTGAAGTCAATTATTGGTTTATTGTCTTTAGTTATCAAAGATATTTGACTTATATACAATGAGATTACTTGAGAATCATTGTCATACACTGACAACCATAGGTGGATAAGTTGTCATGTCACCACCCCCTGGGGTTTAAGACCACAAACTTGGGTCCTCAAATTCAAACTCAATTTTATCTCAAACCAGAAGGAACCATGGGGCATACCACATATCAATAGAAACATCTCGTCGAGGAGAATCTATCTAGAAGGATCTTGACATGAGATTCCATGAATTTTCATGTCAAATTTTCCATCGAAGATCATGGTAGCTTCTAGTGCTGCTTGGTTTGATATCAATGAAAACCACCTATCAGCAAGGCAAAGCCTAAATGTAGACAAAATCCATTTTGTTCCTAGGAATAAGGGATATCATTTCAAGTTAGATAACACTATAGGGCCATTCATTGTGAACAGTAGATAAGCCCTCCAACAAGTTGAATTTGGTTTCGAAAAAGTAGAAAAGTGGCAATATGACCCTTATCATGTAATTTCAAATAGAAGAGTTGATGTTAGTTCTATCCCCTATATTCATGAAAGTAAGCTAGAGCTTGAGAGATTATGAAATGAAGAAATATTTCCTGATAACCAATCTACTCAAACATGTCAAAGGATAGTGAAAGAGAAAAGTTTGAAGAGAAGTGTTTTTGAAAATACAGACATTGACATGGAAGGTTTACACACAAAAGAGAGAAAAATTTAAAGCAGAGGAAGAGGGAGAAGAACAAATCAAGTTAACAAAGGGACCTTCAGATAAACCAGGTTTCCAAATGAAGTTGGGAAACCCATAGTGCCCTACTTCCTCCTCTATTTCCATTGATTTGGCAATATGTTTAGTTGAAGAGGATAACTCCACAACAAAGATATTGAAAAAGAATTATCAACAGTTTGAAGAAAGGAGCTATAATGCTAAAATAAATATGGCAACTCAACTAGCATCACAAATGACTCCAACTTATCAAATAAGGCTACTCTCTGCTATGGACTTAGAAAGAAATCAATTAAAATTGTGCCTCATGCATCTAGTTGTTCAGTATCATCCTTCAGGACCTAGTTTTAGAACATTGGATATATCCATAAATGTTGTTGATATCCCACTTCCTAACAATATTTATTTTCATAGACAAGCCTGGGAGATGCTCTACAACGACTCGAGTAAAAACTCCTTGAAAGTTTCAAACTAGTTCAAGCAAGAAAAGACAACTTCTAAACTACTGCAAATCCAAAATGAGGAGTAGAAGAAGCTAATTGTTAAATTGGGAGTAGATATAGAAGACAAGGAAGCTATAAATACCCCATTATACAACACAAAATATAAAATGTAGTCATTAAGGAAAAATTTGAAAATGCTTGCTATCGAGGATACTCAAACAATTGAGCTAGATCAGGTTGAGAAAGAAAAAGAGTCATCAATGAGAGAGTTAGTTGTAGGAACAAAGAAAATCTTATTTTATAGGAACATGTGAAAATTTTACAAAAGTTAATCAAAAGCCATGTTTTTACCATTGTTGTCTCAGCTGAATCATATGACCCTTCATAAAAACTAACAAGGGTAATGACAGAGCTCAAGATCTCAGAAGATGAATTGAAGCAAACTCAAGATAATTTGACTCTGATGAAGGAACAACTAAATGTGAAGGAAATACAACTAAATATGACAAAAGAGTGTTAATCAATTGACCATTAAAAACCAAGTTGCTTTGCATGAGATAAGAGATTTGAAAGCCAAGATGAAGGGTAAAATTTCCCTATTTGAAGCCAAACAAATTATTTGGGATGATATTATTAAACAAATCCATTCTATATGGGAATACATTCATATATTTGCACAAGAAAAGATCATAATAAAAATATTTGAAATGAGTATTCATACATGTAAGAAACATGTACAAAAGGAAGCACTTAAATCCAAGGAGATAATTAAGTATTTAAATGAGAAATCTTCAACATAATTGAGGATAATGTATATTATAGATAGAGCTATAGTAATCATGGAGATTACCAAAATGAATGAAAATAATATGTTGGGAAAAATACTGATGGAGGGGGGAGGGTGGGGGAGGGTTGAATCAATATTTTTAACTCAATTAAACTTTTCAATAATTATTCCAGATTTTGTACACCACTGTTAGTTATGCAACCCACATATGCACACTCCTTTATTGAATGCAAAAAATGTATACCTAGTTTACTTATTCTGTCATGAATTCCATCAGTGAATTAACTTAACCATTTCATTATTAATCCATTTACTAAGAAGAATGATGTAAGGAACAAATAAATCACAACATATAATAAATCACACATAGAACACCAAGTTTTTTAGGTGGAAACCTAATGTGGGTGAAAAACCACCATTATTGTTGTCTATGTTTTCTTTGTTAATATATAAATAAATTCTTTATTAAATTTTTGTACTGATGTAGACTCTTACCAATATGTAGACACCCACCTGGAGGAGGCTTTAACCTCCACTCGTTCTCCAACACCCACTTGAAGGGAGCCACAACCCCTTAAACTTGTTTACTAGCTTATATTGGAAGGGAGCTCCAACCCCCTTTTTGAAAGTTGCAATCCTCAACTCCTTGTGGACTACTTTTTAGAATGTTTCAAACTGGATCCACTATAACAACCCTGTTGAAAATTCCATGTAATAAATGTTAAAAACAATAACCATGGATGACGGAGAAACTTATTCCAAGCTAAATGTTGGGAAATACATCCTAGGGGGTGTTAATTAGGTTGTTTATGGCTAAGGAAATTGTCAAAGGAAATGGCTAAGGAATTAAAAGACATTTTGGCACATTTATTTATGAAAATAATGGAAATTAGGAGAAAAAGGAGGCGAAAGGTCACAGGTTTCATGTGAGGAGGAAAATTTAGGAAAATAATGGAAAATGAAGAAAATAGACGCCTCATTCATAAAAAGGCTTTTGAGGATCAGTTGGTAACCTTTTCCAATTCAGTTTTGGAGATCTCTCTCATACTCTTGGACACTTAGAGTTTTCTTGGAGCACTCTTGGAGGGTGTGGCATACTTGGATTCTTGGAGCAAGAAGGCAAAGGAAGAGTAGGAGAGAGAAAGAAGGTATCAACATCAACAACTACATCAGATTTCCTTGCAGGTACCGAGTTGCATGTATGGTTTCTTCACTAGTTTTGGCATGAATGGAATATGCATGGGGTTTGTTGGCTATGATTTGTCATTAGACATGGAGGATGGGTGAGATTGATAGTGGTTTGCATAGCCTTGCCATTTCCTGGATAGCCATGGTGATTGTGGGTTTATTTCCTTGTTTTGTTTTTTATTGGTTCTCATGTTTCCTTAACTTGGGTTGAGTTAATAATATCATAGTCTTGGTTGGACAAATGCTCTAGAGCCCTAGAACATATTGGGTTGAGTTACTAGTCCCATAGCTTGGGTTGGAAAAATGCTCTGGAGCCCTTGGTGGGTTGAGTTATTAGTCTTGTAGCCCTGATTGGACAAATGCTCTAGAACCCAATAAAAGATGTGGGTTGAGTTACTAGTCTTGTAGCCACGTTGGACAAACAATATAGAGCCCTAGATGGTCGGGATAGAGACCAATGTGATGATGGTTTTTGGTTATGTTTGACAATGAGGTGGAATCACTATTTGATGGGTTGAGGTGGATAGCCTCTAGAAGCCCTGGATGAGTTTTGATTGATGTATTCTATGAGATCCCACATTCATGCTTGGAATATTACACAGGGTGAATGACTGAGAGAGATTTGGCTTAACCATTCTACGGTCAGGTGGAACGTGGCAGTTCCATCTCTGGTTGGTTCATTGCATTCATTAATGAGAGATCCATTCCCTTGATTTTCATGTGTAAAGGTACTGATGTATTTATCGATTTTATGGATAATATGTTTATTGTATTTCTATTCCTATTATGTTGGTTATATGCACATTTTATGGCAGCAACTATGTATGGCTCTCAACATGTTTTTACTTGTATATGAATGAATAATGTGGCTATGACCTAATATAGGATAATGCAGAAAATGGCATGAGGTAACAATGGTTCATAGCGATTCTCAAATAAGTATCAGATCCATACACTTAATTATGTTGTTTACACATGTCGACGATATGTTTGATGAAATTCCTGTCATGGCTAGTTAGGATCCATTGAAGGTCTTGAAAAAATATTTTCTTTTGTACTTTCTTTTCCATGTTACTTTACTGATTAGAAGAGATGGATCAGTTTCGGGCAGTGTCCTGGGTTCTGAGCCTGAGTGTT
Organism: Pinus taeda; assembly: GCA_000404065.3. Taxonomy (NCBI): domain Eukaryota; kingdom Viridiplantae; phylum Streptophyta; class Pinopsida; order Pinales; family Pinaceae; genus Pinus; species Pinus taeda. Next base: position 88,183 of record APFE030985756.1, read on the forward strand.
TGGCCCCTATACTACTAGTGTAACCCCTTATTGTTATTAGTACAACCCACTTATTATGTTGATGTACCCATGTAGTGCCCATATTGTTAGTATTGTGCCCCATAGAAGCCCACTATTGTTATTATTGCCCCCTTACATTATTATTGTTATGTCGGCTCTGATTATGTTATAACCCCTTAGACTCCTATATATAGAAAGGAGGTCTTTTCATTTGTATCATCCAAGAATTGTTCATTTATGTAATGTAAAGGAGGTTGCCCCCTCGAAGAGGCTGAATTCTAAGGCATTGATCTATCTTTTCTATCTTTTCTTGAGCTGGTTTCATAACATTTGGTATCAGAGCTTTGGATTCTAAGGTTTTGCTGCTCCAAACAGGTCATCATGGCATTTTCGCTATAACCTTTTTTCTGAGACGTTTCAGAAGCTAAAAAAAAACCCATTTGATAAGACATTGCGCTGAAGCTTGGGTCCAAATTTCAGAGTTTTTTACGCTATATTTGCGGAGATATGATCTGAGGAAGTTGGTCTTTTTGCAGACTCCTGAATTACATTCCAAACAGGTGACTTGGGGAAAGTCATCATAACTTTCTCTCTAAGCATCGGATTTAAATTTTGTAAGAAGTTACAGAACGAGGATGGACTATAGTTTCTTGTATATATTTTTTAGAGCCAAAGGTCAAAATAGTGACACGTGGCAACTTATACAAGTTTGATCTTCTGGAAAGGTATATAATCAGGTCATCTTGGGAGATTGTGCATCTCTTTCTTGGAGAATCCAATTTGGATCAGACTGGTGGAATTGGAAAGAGGACAGAGAGGGCTACTATAGGTCACAATTTCAGAACTTAAAGATCCGAAAGTACAGAGTTACAGTCATTTCAAGATCAAGCCCCTAAAATCAAGAAAAAGCAAAATGAGAAAGTTTGATGGCAAGGATTCGATAAATTGGATACTTCATATGGACCAATATTTTGATCAACATGGTGTACCACTGTTACAAAAGGTATGTATTGCATCTTCATATTTAGAACCAGATCAATTTTTATGGTATGAAGGGCTTTGTTCTCGTAAACAACTTGTTACATGGTCAATTTTCACAGAGGAAATGATAGCACATTATGAAGATACAAAGACAACACCTTCTTAGAGCAACACCACAACAATTGGAAAGAATAAAAGGGCTTTGTGACATAGTGGAAAGTAAAATTATTGCAACAAGGAAGTCTACCACTCACAACTATAAATATGGAAGTGTTGTTTCTCCTAGCCTTCCACAACCTACAAGGGTTACACCACAACAATTGGAAGAAAAAAGAGAAAAAGGGCTTTGTTACAATTGTGACAGCAAATGCACTAAAGGTCATAAGTGTGCTGAGAAGAAATTATTTTACATAGAATATGAAGAGGAGGAAGAAAAGGATCAAAAAACATCAAAAGAAGAAGATATACACCAGGACCCCACCCCT
>APFE030985756.1:89668-104147 GCA_000404065.3 Pinus taeda
CGACCTTACCGAATGGGAAGACTCTTCAAGGTTAAAATGGATCATGATAGTCTTAAATGCTTTTTAGAACAACTATTATCTTTAGAAGAACATAAAAAATGTGTCACAAATATGTTGGGTTATGCTTTGACATCATCTATATAAAATGGAAGCAAAATTTTGTTGCAGATGCACTCTCAAGAAAGGATGACGATGTGGAAGCATTGTTTTGTGCTATTTCTATTATCCAACCATATTGCATAAATGAAGCAAGGGATGAATGGAGGAAGGACGAAGAAGTATGGCCACTTATTCAAAAGTTGCAAAAGATCCCAATTCAAACAATATTGCCAGAAATTGAAGAGGAAGGAAAAATCATATTGGAACGTGGAGCAGTCACAGAAACAAGAACCCGACAGCTACGAAATCGATCAATTTCAGAGTATCTCATCAAGTGGAAGAAATTAACCACTGAAGATTCCACATGGGAGGACAATAATTTTATACAGAAGCATCAAGAACTACTCAAGCATTGGGACAATGCTTTTTGAAGGAGAGGGGCATGTTAGGCCCCTATACTACTAGTGTAACCCCTTATGTTATTAGTACAACCCACTTATTATATTGATGTACCCATGTAGTGCCCATATTGTTAGTATTGTGCCCCATAGAAGCCCACTATTGTTATTATTTCCCCCTTACATTATTATTGTTATGTCAGCTCTGATTATGTTATGACCCCTTAGACTCCTATATATAGAAAGGAGTTCTTTTCATTTGTATCATCCAAGAATTGTTCATTTGTGTAAAGTAAAGGAGGTTGCCCCCTCGAAGAGGCTGAATTATAAGGCGTTGATCTATCTTTTCTATCTTTTCTTGAGTTGGTTTCATAACACTGAGAAAGTGGCTTAAATCCTAGGGTCGCTGGCACAACACTGAGAATTTTGGTCCACAATCACTGGTGGCAGGCCTATGAGAGCAAATTTGGGTTGATGGTCACTCCCTTGCCCATAGCATGAGAGCGAATATGGCCCAAGAGACCTAAAACAATGATGTAACACATAGATAGGATATTTGAGTGTCTGTATGGTGTGTTTTTATCGGTTCCACTTTCTTAATATGATTTAGGAGGTCAAATCATATCATAGTGGCCTCTCGTCACATGTTTACCCCGACTAATCGGTTGCTTGGGTAGATGTGGGAGGAGGGTGTTACAAAGTGGTATCAGAGCATATTTAACCTGTTGGACTAGATGAACTATGTGTTGGTCATGCATGCATGCCAATTGCATGTGTGTCTCTTACACTTATATATTTGTTGCAATTACTTTATGTTGGATTAGGGTTGTAGCATGGTTATCATGCAAAATTTGTTATGGGTTTCAGGAAGTATATTTGAAATGAGTATGTGACTGATTGTGTATGGACTATATGTTGCTTACATGTTGATTTCATGGTACCTACTTACATCCTTGTATGTTAGGTTACATTTTTGAATATTTTGATTACATGCATTAGTCTTGTAGTTTGATTACAAGAACTGATAGATTATGTTCGAGTACATGCGGTTATGCATATTTGTAGTTGGTTTGGCATTGCTTATGCATACTGTTGGTTGCATGTGCTAATGAATACAATGGATTAATGGTTGTTACCATGCATGGGGTCATAGAATGCATTGTTGATATGGCCTTGCTCTGATGACTAGATCCTAGTTAGAGTAATGTTTATGAGTTGGTACATTTATTTGTGTATTTATATATGTTGTTATGATTATGTTATACATGTATCATGCTGATTTGGTAATCTCATGGAGAAGTATCCTCCCCAAGCTATACTAAGGTACATTGGTTATTTGTGATTGGTTTATCTGACATATAATGACTTGTAGGAATAAATATGAAATGGCTAGCAAGATGGTTGACTATAGAAACTCTCCCTATGAATCCGAAGAGCAGTATGGTGTTGGGAACCCATCTGAATTGGCAGTCACATTAAGAAGTTTAAAGGAATAGATCACGAGTTGTAAGGTGGATAATGATAGAATCATACAATCATAAGAAAATTTAGCAGAGGTGAATGCAGTAATACTTTAGAGCTTGTTAGATTTGCAATGACAAGGACCACTATGGATCATTCATGAGAAGGAAGATAAAAATAATGGGGCATATGAGAGTAGATCGCATGGTGGCTGTCGATCAGACAAAGATGATACAATTAGAGATGGAAAATAATTGGACACTCCAGAGAGGAGAATGGATAGACATAGGTATGATTCTAGTTCTGATTTAGATAGGCACTATGATCGTCATCAGTATCATCCTTACAGGAGTAATGATAGGGGATATTTTCCGGATGAATTTAAGAAGGTAAAGCCACCTACTTTTGATGGAGAGATAAAGAGATCACAAGATGCATAGGCATGGCTTATTGGTATGAATAAATTCTTCAGGTTGCATGAATATTCGAAGAACATGAAAACTAGAGTCTCTACTTTAAGTCTTAAGGTAAATCAAACATCTGGTGGGAAGACGTGAAGAATGTTAGGGACATAAATTAGGAAGATTTGACTTGGAGTGAATTTGAGTGTCTATTCAAGAAGAAGTATTTGTTAGAGAGATACTTCAATGACAAGGAAAAATAATTCTATGAACTAAAGATGGGATCCATGAAAGATGATGAGTACGCTAGTAAGTTCTTGAAACTCTTGAGGTATGTTCCTTACCTCAAGGAGGAGAAGGCTAAGATTAAGAGATTTTTTAGTGGGTTACCAGTTGTATTCAAAGATAAGATTGAGTTCAACGAGCCTAGATTAGTGGAGGAGCCTATTCGAAAACTGAAGCATTGTTACGAAAAATTGAAGCGTTGAACTAAGACGAAGCCAAATTAGAGAGGTAAAACAAAGAAAAAAGAAAAATGGGACAAGAAGTGAGTAAGATCACAAGATTAAAGTAACAAGGAGAATGTTGCACCACTTAAGAGGTTCAATGCATCAGATAGAGGACATGGACATAGATTTGAGGAGTAGAGTAACGAGCTCATGCAATGCTGGACTTGTGGAGGATATCATCGCAGGAGGGATTTTCCATAGTACAAGAGTAGTAAGCCTAAGATATACAGTGCCTTGGAGGCATAGACTTTTGGAGACATTGGTTAGAGTATTCCACATATCTATGCAGCCTTGGATAACAAACAAGAAGAGCATCATACATCTATCATCGAGATGGATGGTAAGCTTTGTGATTGTGTTATTTCTATTTTGATTGACCCTGTAAATGATTATAGCTATGTTAATCCTAACTTGGTGGATAAGTGTGGCTTGAGTAAGGAATTGCATGCAGAATTTTGGTTAGTGTAGTTGGCTATAGGTACGAAGAAGTGAGTACATCATTAGGTAAGAGCTTGAGAATTTGAATTAAATGGTATGCCTATAGTAGCACATCTAAATTTGTTGTCATTGGGTTCATACAATATGTTTTTGGGCATAGATTGGCTGTATCTTCATTGAACCAAGTAGACTGCTATGACAAGGCCATTGAATGTGTCGATGAAAATGGAGAACCAAGAGTCTTGCAAGGTAAGAAGAAAACCGCATCAGTTAGGATGGTGACAACTATGCAAGAAAAGCATAGGCGTTGGAAGGGGTGCAAGATATTTACAGTACATATTTATAGTGATAAGGATAAGGAGGTTGAGGATGCAAACGTGTTGAACAAATACCTCATTTTACAGCAGTTTAGGGATGTATTTCCTAAGGACATCATAGAGTTACCACTGTAAGGACTCTGGACACCACATATCTCTACAATGGTATGATATTGTCCACTTTGGGCCTAAGCCCTCATGGATTTGCTTTTGGACTTACCCCAAAAGGCCTCATACCAATGGAGATATTTGTCCATCCTTATATACCCATGATCCTCCCAACTTCTAGTCAATGTGGGACTTTGGTCGTATACCCAACAGTATGGACCCTTGAAATGTAGTTGGGGCATTGCATAAACCAAATGGTAACACTCTGTAAGCAAACGTACCCCATGGGCTAGTAAAGGTGGTTTTTCTTGGTCTTTAGGGGCAATTTGGATCTGATTATAGCCACTGAAGCCATCAAGAAAGGAAAAGAATGGCTTTCCTTTCAGTGTATCAAGGGCTTTATCAATAAATGGAAGAGGGAAGTGATCTTTCTACATGGCCTTGTTCAATTCCCAATAATCCACACAGATGCACCACTTCCTGTTTTTCTTGGGAACAACTACCAGTGGAGATACCCACTTACTATCCGAAATGGGATAAATAAAATTCACATTGAGCAACTTCTGTAGTTCTTCTTTTACAATATCTTTGAGATGCAGATATAGTCTCTGTTGAGGTTGTCAGATAGGATGAGCATCCTTTTCGGTGTAGATATGATGTGTACATAATTGTGAGTATATGCCCTTCATGTCTAGATAGTCCCAAGAAAAATCCCCTTTATATTTTCTTGAAGTTTAATGAGCTTTTGTTGTTTGTCACTGCCTAGACCATCATTGATATTTAAATTCTTCCCTGGTTCAATTTCAACAGGCTTGTTGTTATGAACGATAGTTGTCAGGATATGTAGATCATCAATATCTTTCAAAGGGTCTTCCAAGGCTTCATTGTCAAGAATTTCCTTTAACATTTGACATTTTACATTAGTTACAGTGGATGGATGATTAATAAAGTTATTGATCACATCGTCTTCAGTCTGATTCTTGAACTCAAGTGCCTTTGCTACTGTAAATGGTGAACAAATGCTTTATTCCAGGCATGTGGGTGGTTTTTTTTATGTATTTTCATAATGGGCAGACTTGGTTTGGCAGGAGGATATAAAACGATATTATTTATAGCATCTACCTTAGCAATCGTCATGCTTCCCACATGGAAACCTATTTAAGCATCGGTTGTTTCCAACCAAGGTCGACCCAAAATTAAAGGGTGGCCGTCTAATCAACTCTTTGAGTTGATAACTAGAAAATCCACTAAGTAATCCCATGAATCAATGGAAACTGTAATATCTTGTAAAGTTCCCTCTAGTCTTACCGCCAAACTATCAACAAGTTCTACCGAGGTGGTGGTTGGTTCCAGAGTTGTGATACCAAGTGTCTTACAAGTTTCCGCAGTTAAGATGTTAATGGATGCACACAAGTCAACCAGTGTGTTCAAAAAGGAGAAACCATATATTTGGATTGTAACTATGGGGTTCCATGGATCTTCATATCTTATTGGTGTTTCCCCATCCAAAAGTAAATTAGATAAGGTTCCTAACACATGGATAGTTTGTGAAGAGTTTATTTTCCTCACAGGCTTTGTCACATAGTTCTTTAATCATTTCAGCATAAATAGGAATATCTTGGATGGCCTGGAGGAAAGGAATTTTAATGCATATATTTTTAAGTTCCCCTAAGAGATCAAAGTTTGGATAAACAATTGGTTTAGGTATTGTTAATCTTTTAAGGAATGGGGGAGAATTAATTATGAGTTTTTCAGGATCTTTTTTGTTCGACTATGTCTTCTCCCTATTTTATTTCTATGTCAGTCATAGTCTAAGGTGTATTTATAGGTGATGTTTCTAACTCAATTTGCGGTTGGTATCTGTCTTACTTAGGAGTGATAATGTGTCCCTACCTCAACCTAAGTTCATTGCATTATTTTTGTTTAGTCTCAAGGTATGATTTTTCAACAATTTGTATCAGCTAAACCCTTATGTTATTGGGATTTGGAATTGGTTGAGCTTGTAGAAATTCCCACTGTATATCACCTGATAATGCAATATACTAAAGCAAAATACTTGATCTACTTCTACAAACAAACTTGTGGAAGCTTAATCGATTTTTGAGCAAGATCAAATAGAACACGTATAATAGAGAATGAGAAATCAATCACACATGAACACAGAAGAATACTTTGGGGAAAGCCTCAGCTAGAAACCCCACTATTTGTATTATCATATAAGTGGAAATATCTCCGGATTACACGAAGCTTTAGCTCACAAGCTATCCAGCTCTCAGTACAATCCCTTAATGTTAATTATAGACTGAATAGACACAACATATGCCTTCCTTCAGTCTTCTAAGCTTCCTATTTCCTTGTGCAGTTTCTCCTGGGTCCTCTGGCTGCCACTTGTGTGAATTCACCTCTCGCACAACTCACCAAACTCAGAAATAACTGTGCAATACTCAAGGAAACAATTCCTTTTGCATGCAAGAGATATCTTCAATGGAATATTCCTGCAACTGATACTACATTGTCCCATCCTTTGATCTCAACTGTGTCTCTAACTAAACTGACATGCATGAGTTATTAATGAGAGAATATTTAGTTATCTAAAGTACATTAATTACATCCATGCATGCATTAACTAACTGAACTCACAATCAGTTCCACAAAATGTTGGAAATAATCTAACTAGACTTAGCTTAGTTAACTGAGCTAACTAATTACAACTCAAAGTACAACTCATCCTGATCTCCTTAATTAAGTTATAACTTCCTCAATCAAAGGGATAATTGTTGCATGTCTTCACATAGACTTCATGTTTGATTTTCTCCAACTAATTAACTCAAGATGAATTAATTAATTATTTTTCAAATAGCTGCTAAGATCAAATTCGAATTTTAATTCTCAATTTTAGTTCAGGGACTAACTAAAACTGGAATGTATCCTGAAATGCTATTTATAGCAATGCTATTTTTAGCACTTCTATATTTAGCATTTCTTGTTGCTATTTTCAACACTCCCTCTCAACAAGAAAGGGATTATCTATCACCCCAATCCTATCTCTATGGAACTTGAATTTGTATTTTGACAATGCCTTAGTCAAAATATCTGCATCTTTTTCCTCGGTCGAAACATACAACAACAACATGATCCTCTTCACCACACAGTCTTGAAGTTGATGATACCGAATATCAATGTGCTTGGACTTGTCATGAAATATTGAATTCTTAGAGAGTTTGATACAACTCTGATTATCGCAATAGATCATAGTTGGATCCATCCTCTGATCAAAAAATCCAACTAGAATTTTATGCATCCAAATGGCCTCACATGTTGCCTGACAAGCAACGATGCATTCAGCCTCTGCTGAGCTAAGTGCAACTGACCTCAATTTCCTGTTGTACCAAGAAACTGTAGTTGAACCAAGGTTGAAAATTCCTCTTGAAGTTCTCTTTCAATCTGATGGACTCCCTTCCCAATCTGCATTTGTGAATCCCTGAAGCTTCACTCCCTCTATCCTTTTGTACCATAATCCATATTGAGATGTGCCTCTAAGGTATCGCAAAACATGCTTCGTTGCCTTACAAAACAGCTTGGTAGGTTGAACCATAGCTTCACTCAGCTGGTTCATCGCAAAGCACAAATCTAGTCATGTGTTCACTAAATACATCAATGAACCCACAAGCTACTGATAAACAGTAGCAACTACTACCTCACCTGAAGTAGCATCCTCCTTCCTCTAGTTACCTGATAGAGGATTCTGCATGGGCTCGCACTTCTCCATGTGGAATCTCCTGAGTATCTCATTGGCATACTTTCCTTGAGACACAAACACTTCCCCATCCTTCCGCCACACTTCCATGCCTAGAAAGTAGTTCATGAGACCCATGTCTTTCATCTCAAACTCTCTTGCAAGGTCCTCCTTGCAAAACTTGATCAACTGATCATCACCTTTCAATATCAGGTCATCAACATAAAGAACAATGATCAATGGCTTACCTTCTACCATGATGTGGTAAAGGTTCACATCTGCTTCACTCTTTGTGAAGCCCAACCTGGTGAAATAGTTTTCGATCCTAGTGTACCAGCACGAGGTGCTTGTTTGAGCCCGTACAAAGCTCTCTTTAGTCAGCACACATGTAACTTATGATCAAAGGTCTCAAATCCTTTTGGCTGCTCTATGTACACCTCTTCCTCAATCTTGCCATTGAGGAACATAGTCTTCACATCCACCTAATGGATCTTCCAACCCATCTGAGTTTATAGTGCCAACATCGATCTGATAGATGAGTACCTTACTACAGGAGCAAAATTCTCATCATAGTCGATCCCCTCGACCTATGAGAAACCACGGGCAACAAACCTTGCCTTATGTTTCTCAACACTTCCATCAGCTGCTTGCTTTACCTTGTAAAGCCATCAGGAACTTACCACTAACTTGTTCTCTGGTCTTGGAACAACATCCCAAACATTGTTTCGATCTATGGAGTCATACTCCTCCACCATAGCATCAACCCAGACTGGTTGCTACATTGCTTCACCAAAGGAAGATGGTTCAGTCTCTACACACTCCCCAACTAGGGCCATGTAACTAGTGTACCGCTCGGGTGACCTCCTTTATCTGCATTGAGAAGATGGTTGTCCCACATTCTCTCTTGCATCCATCATCAATCTATCAGCTTCCCTTGAGCATTTCTTCCCATCTCTAGAAGACTTTGCATGAGTGGATGTCTCCACTCCTAGATCCTCTGTATGCGGCTGCTCCACATTAGTTTGAGGCTCCTCCTCCTTAGGAACTAAAAGTTCCTCCTCTGCATGCAACTTGAGCTCCCTCTCAAGGGAAACTCGCATTGACTTCTGCTCGTCGAACTTCAGATCTCTGTGTCCCACTATACTTTGACTAGTAGGAAATAACACCCGATAGTTGTGGGGTGTATCAATGTACCCCACAAGTATCCCCAACTCAACTATTAGCTATAGCTTCTTCTAGGCATCTGTGGTCACATGGAAATAAACTGATGATCCAAAGATCCTGAAGTGACTCACATCTGGTCTCTTCCTAGAGAAGGCCTCCACTAGTGTCTTCATCCCCAGTATATGATGTGGGCTTCTATTCTACAAGTGTATTGCTATATTGCATGTCTCAACCCACAAAAGAAGTGGTAGGCCTTGGTCATGCAGCATCACCCGAACTACTCCCACAATCATTTTGTTCTTCCTTTCGGCCACCCCATTCTGTTGTGGGTTATGGGGTGTCGTCAACTCCCGTTTAATTCCTTCTACTGCACAGAAGTCCTTAAATTGTTGGGAGACATACTCTCCACCATTGTCACTTCACAAGGCCCTTATTTTCTTTCCAGATTCCTTCTCAACCAAGGCTTTGAACTCACAAAACATTGAGAAGGTTTGATCCTTCTTCTGCATGAAGTAGATCCAACATCTACAAGAAAAATCATCAATAAATATAACATAGTACCTTTGTTTAGCAGTGGAGGCTTTCAAGAATGGTCCACACACATCTGTATGAACTCGCTCCAGGATTGCTCCATCTTGACTGTCTTGATCTTGAAAGGAAGATTTTGCGTACCTACCCGAGGTACAACCTTTGCATGTACCCATTTTCTCCAGTTTTCCCTTGGGGAGTTGGTAGAAATCTGCTACATGATCTTCAAGGCCCTATGGTGCAAATGGCCCAATATTCTATGCCATAGCTCACCAATATCTTGGCTTTGCACGAACTCTACTTTGGAACTCAATGCAACACAGTCATCTACCTCCAACTTGTAGAGATTCTTTACTCAAATCCCAATCCTCTTGGTCTGTCCAGTGCCAATGTGCCTTAGTAATGCCTTTCCTTTGCTAAATACTACATCATAGCCTTTGTCTTCCAACATTGCAATGAACACTAGGTTCTTCTTCAGACCAGGCACATACTTTACATCAGTCAGGGAGAGAGGAGCTCCATGCTCCCCCTGAAACACAATTGTGCCTTCACCTGAAACATGGTACTTTCCATCATTGCCCATCTCTATGTGCATCTAGAGGTCCTTCTCCTCCAAGGTACTGAACAAACTCTTGTCGTCGGTCATGTGGAATGAGGCTCCATTATCCAGGTACCAAGCACAACCCATCATCGATGAAACCATGCATGTGATGAGGGTGACATCCAATTTGAATTGTGAGGCCAATGCCTCACCATCTGATCTTTTCAAGGATCCCTTCTTGGATTTATTCTGTGGACAATTCGTAGCATAATGGCCCACCTCATGAAAATGAAAGAATCACACTTCAATCTTCTTCCTGCCATGGGAAGAACTTGATTTGGAATGGAAAGCCTTCCCTTTCCCTTTCCTCACCTTACTCGCTAAGGCTAGATTTTCTTCATCATCATGCTGTGATGAAGATCCATCTCTGATGCTTCTCCTTATCTCCTCTTGCGTCAAATTTGACCACAGTCATTCCCAATCTAACAATTTCTCTCTTCCATTTACTAAGTCTTGGTAGCTATGCCAGCTCTTAGGGAGACCAGGGAGAGCAAGACTCACCATGTCATCATCGAATATCATGATTCCTACACTTCCAAGCTCATCCCTGTAGGTGGTGAGCTTGTTTACATATGTAGAGATCATGTCGCTCTTTTCACACTTGATCTTCTAAAACTTGTCTTTCAGCGCTAGCTTCCTCTAATCATTGTTGCTCTGATATAGATGCTTCAATGTTTTCCACATTGAAAATAGTGTCTCCTTCCCATGGAGACTCGAGACAGTGTGGTCTTAAACTCCCTCCAAAAGAATCCTCCTCACTCTAGCCACACATTTCTTCCATTCCGCCAATTCTTGGGCATTAGTAGCTACTGGCTTAGGGGATTTTGATCAATGAATTCCTTCAAATCATTTTCCTCTAATACCACTTCCATGAGATCCTTCCAGGCTATATAATTTGAGCTACCATCCAGGGCATACTCGAGCCTCAAACTGTTTAACGCCATTGGTGAAATTTGAGATGTGATAAGAATTTGATTTATATAATCAAGAAATTCAAACTTCAAACTTCTCCCTTCTTTGTATAATTTTCTCCACTTTGATCACCTTTGCTCTGATACCATGTAGAAATTCCCACTATAGATCACCTGATAATGCAATATACTAAAGCAAAATACTTGATCTACTTCTAAAAACAAACTTGCGGAAGCTTAATCAATTTTTTATCAAGATCAAATAGAACACATATAATAGAGGATGAGAAATCAATCACACATGAACATAGAAGAATACTCTGGGGAAAGCCTCAGCTAAAAACCCTGCTATCTGTATTATCATACAAGTGGAAATATCTCTAGATTACACAAAGCTGTAGCTCACAAGCTATCCAGCTCTCAGTACAATCCCTAAATGTTTCTCATAGACTGAATAGACATAACATATGCCTTCCTTCAGTCCTCCAAGCCTCCTATTTCCTTGCGCAGTTTCTCCTGGGTCCTCTGGTTGCCACCTGTGTGAATTCACCTCTCACACAACTCACCAAACTCAGAATAACTGTGCAATCCTCAAGGAAAGAATTCCTTCTGCATGTAATAGATATCCTCAATGGAATATTCCTACAACTAATAGTACATTGTCCCATCCTCTAATCTCAACTTGGTCTCTAGCTGAACTGACATGCATGAGTTATTTATGAGAGAATATTCAGCTATCTAAAGTACACTAGTTACATGCATGCATGCATTAACTAACTGAACTCACAATCAGTTCCACAAACTGTTGGAACTAATCTAACTGGACTTAACTCAGTTAAATAAGCTAACTAATTACAACTCAAAGTACAACTCATCTTGATATCCTTAATTAAGGGATAACTTCCTTAATCAAAGGGATAACTGTTGCATGTCTTCACACAAACTTCATGTTTGATTTTCTCCAACTAATTAACTAAATATCAATTAATTAATTATTTTTCAAACAGTTGCTAAGATCAAATTCGAATTTTAATTCTCAGTTTTAGTTTAGGGACTAACTAAAATTGGAATATATCCTGGAATGTTATTTATAGCAATGTTATTTTTAGCACTTCTATATTTATCATTTCTTGTTGCTATTTTCAACAGAGCTGTTAGTTGGGGATGCAGAAGGGGCTGATGATTTTGTTGTAATGGATATGGGGTTGATAATGTAGGTTGAGGTCGAGGTCATGTCCCCATAGGAGTATTAGTTATCCATAGATTTCACTGCCAATTCAGAGACCAGATCGAATTTTGTGAACTAGAGGCAGGCCACTGGGTTGGGTATGGATTATTTTCCAAAAAGGAGTAAAAGGAGAATTCGACCAGCCATTACCTAGAAAGGACTAAGTTGGCCAAGATGACATAGGAAATGGTTGGGACTGCCAAGTCGAGAAAGGTGATTGGCGTGGCCACGTTGTTCAGGAATTCTGTTGTTGATTAAATGACGAAGAAGTAAAGAACTAAGATGGGTCTTGTGACATACCTATAGGTCAGCCTTACCACTATCAATGTTGATTCATTATGTACAATGGTTTTGTTTCTTCTTCTACTTCTTTAAAAAATTCTTTCAGCCCTGGAAGTGATGGAAACTGCACGGTGGCATGGTCCTTGGTGCAAATAGTGCGGGTTTGGACCATGTCCAATGGACACTCCCATTGATTGTGCTTCTTCCGGCAACATAGGAAAAAATGCCCAAATTCTATTCTGTTAAGGCTTGTCTCTGTTTGGCCTGCAAGATGTCCAACTACATTGTAAGGGTACCCAGGATGTCTATCTTGAAGTCCTCTAGGAGGTTACCAATTTCTACTCTTGTCATGCCTCCATTAGGCGGTTTTCTTCCTATGGTCATAGAATCTCATCTCCCTGACCCGTTGAGTGTGCTACCTCGCCAACACTTGATACATAAGCGAATAATTTCATCATAATCCTCTTGAGAAATGTCTCCCTTTCCCATCAAATTTAAATTTTCTATCCATTCTTCTTTCATTCCTTTTGTTAAGATGGCGTTCAGAACTTTTTTTGGTAATGTGGAGTGAGGGGATCTCTACAAATTGTACTGAAATCGTTCGACATATTCCTCTAGAGTTTCATTATCCTTTGCAGACATTTTAAAGATTTCATATTTTAATTCCCTAGTCCTATAATAGTCCTGATATTTTCTGAGAAAAGAAGTTGTCATGTCATCCCAAGAGTTAATATTGTATCTGCCCAAACCCATAAACCATTACAAATCTTCTCCTTTAAGGGTAGAAGGGAAAAACTTCAATTTTTGAGGATCGATGGTATAATCATATCCTCTGCATAGGACGTCAAAATCGAATAAGAAGGCATTTGGATCCTTTGTGGTCATTCCTTGAAAGGTTGGGATGTTTTGTAAGGGAATAACTTTCATCGAGGCATTGGCTACTGGGTCAACTATGGGATATTACAATGTTGAGGTCTAACCTTGATTTGCTTCATATGCCATTTGGTCAAAAATGTGCCAATATCCTTCATGGACTTCATGGGATGTTATCTGAGTAAGTGGAGTATTTTCAATCCGAAGTGGTTTTGTGGCACTGTCCAAATATGGGATCAAAGGAGATCATAGTTCACACAATTGTGGATTTGCCTTAGTAGCTCCACTAGTTTTTCCCTCTCCTTCTCTTAAATTGCATGATTTTCCCTCTTGTGAAGGATCAAAATCTAAATTTTCAGTAACCTAAAAGCTCTGTTCAGATCCTCCGATTTGGCTATGAATCTCAATGTAGGCTGTAGATGGTGAGCCTGCTACCTGAGGGATTACGATGGCGATTTTTCCAAACACTATGGGGTCCTACTGATGCCTAAGATTCTACTTTTCTTGTCTTTTCCTCTATAAAAGTTGATCTTCCAAGGTTCACCGATCCCTTGGGTTTTGTGGATTTGGGTGGGGGGTTCTAATCTTTTTCTACCTTTTTATTCATAGTCATTCATAAAAATCCCTACTCCTATTTAACCTCTATGCATTTGATAAAAAGCGGGTCGTTGAGAAAGCAATTTACTTGCTCGTTACGCAGGTTCTTACCTCCCATTTTTAATACCCAATTCTTTTGCAGCAAGAAAAATAAAAAGAAATCACTTTGAAACACTCTCCCCAGCAACGATGCCAAAATGTTGGTGCACTAATATGACTACTAAAACCAATCATAATACCTACATTAATTATCAACCCGAGGTAAGTCTATTTATTTCAAGAGTGTTTAGCATTGTTTATGCAAGTGAATTCAGAGGTTAATTCAGAATGAAATGATTTCGAATTGCTTCTTGATTAATATCTAATTCTCAAAGTTCAATCCAAAACAAATCTGAAGGCAAATCTTAAATAATTTTCAAATCTATTTTAATTTATTATGTAGAGAACTGAATCTAAATGCAAGTAAGATGAATCACTCTTAGAAGATTTTACTAACTAGCATCAACAATAACTCATTCAGCAAGAAGGAAAGCTACAACAAAAAAACAACAAGAAATTATTCAAGCTTTTAACTGAAAGCAATCAACTGTGAACTCAAGATCTCTGATAACACTTCTTCAAAAGGAACACCAATCGAATACTTAAACTAATCTGATAAATTCATCAAATATTAACATGTAGATGTAAACATAGAAAGATATAGAATCTACTTTGAACAACAAAGGTAAATCATAAAGATCAATACTCACAAAAATCTGAATAATTCTAATTTCGTGAAATAACAAGAATAAACAATTGCAAGAGTAAAAATAAATAAGTATGACACAA
>APFE030985761.1:1583-28200 GCA_000404065.3 Pinus taeda
GAATGGAAGAATGATGAAGAAGTGTGGGCACTTATTCGAAAGTTACAACAAGATTCTAGTACATCTGATACATTTAGCTGGAAAAATGATTCATTATGGTACAAAGATCGCTTATACGTCTGTACGAATTCCCAACTCAAACAAAAAATTCTTATGGAATTGCACACTTCTCCCTTAGGAAGGCACTCAGGATTTTTAAAAACTTACCACAGATTAAGAAGGAATTTTTTTGGGATGGCCTTAAATCGGATATTCAAAAGTTTGTGGTGGAATGTTTGGTTTGCCAATAAAATAAAGTTGAAACAATTAAGAGCCCGGGTCTATTACAACCTTTATCCATTCCAAGCCAATGTTGGGAGGAGGTTTCAATGGATTTTATCATAGGCTTACCCAAGTTTGAGGGAAATAGTGTCATCATGGTGGTAGTTGACAGAATTACCAAGTATGCACACTTTTGTGCATTATCACATCCATTTAAAGTCAGTACAGTTTCTATCGCATTTATAGAAACAATTCAAAAGCTACATGGAAACCCAAAGATTATTGTAAGTGATAGATCCCATTTTCACTGGAAAATTTTGGACATAATTATTTTCTTGTCTTGGTACTCAATTAGCTCATAGCTCATCTTATCATCCTCAATATGATGAGCAAACTAAGGTAGTAAACAAATGTTTGGAGGGATATCTTCGTTGCTTTGTATCTAATAAACAAACACAATGGTTCAAATGGTTGCCTCTGGTTGAATGGTGGTATAACATTTCCTTCCATACAACAACAAAAATGACCCCATTTATGACACTTTATGGATATCAGCCACTATCCATCACATCATATTTAAGAGAAAATTCTAAGTTTCAAGCAATGGAACATCACATCGAACATCAACAACAAGTCCTCCAACTCTTAAAGGATAACCTCGTGTTGGCACATAATAGAATGAAATAACACGTAGATCAACATCGCAGTGAAAGAAATTTTGATGTAGGTGATTGGGTATTCCTAAGGATACAACCATATAAACAAATGTCCCTCAAGCAAGCTAAGAAGGATAATAAATTATCACCAAATTATTATGGTCTGTACAAGGTGTTGCAAAAGATTGGTACTATGGCATACAAATTGGAGCTTCCTGCAGCTTCTCGAGTGCACCCATTTTTCCATGTTTCATGTTTAAAGAAGGTTATAGGCGAAAAGGTCCTAGTTCAAACAATATTTCCAGAACTTGACGAGGAAGGAAAAATTATATTGGAACTGGAAGCAGTCACAGAAACAAGAACTCGACAGCTACGAAATCGATCAATTTCAGAGTATCTCATCAAGTGGAAGAACTTATCCACTAAAGATGCCACATTGGAGGATGAGAATTTTATACAGAAGCATCCAAAACTACTCAAGCATTGAGGAAAACACTTTTTTGAAGGATAGGGGCATGTTAGGTCAATATAATACTAGTGATTGCCCCATTACTATTGTAGTTGTATCCCTTATTAATATTGTTGTGCCCCTATTGTCCCCATATTGTTATTACTGTGCCCCATTGATGAGCCCCAGAAATGGGTAACTATATGGGCTCAGTTTGCTTCCTAATTCAACTTAATCCTCCATTTTAATTAGTTTATTGCATGTTTTTTTATTATATTTATGCTAATAGAGTGAATTGGGTTAGTCATTATGCCAAAAATGCTAATGTGTGCTTTATGCAGATTTTTCGTCAATTTTGAGACAAAATCAAAGGTTTAATGAGCATTTGGTAGCCAAATTCGTGGAAGAACAAGGGAGAAGATTTGGAGGAGGGTGTCCCCTTCATTTATGAGCCCTTACCTTGAATTCTCAATCAAAAACTCGGAGCACAAAGCCAAGGGGCAGCCAAGCAAGTCGAGTAGGACCGTTGTTATCTTCAGTTCCAGGAAGCCGAGTTCCTTGATTTTAGGAGGACTCTTGGAGGTCCCCATTTGTATAAATAAGAAGGATTAGGGCCTTAGTTTTGTTAGTCATATTTTAGTTAAATTTTAGCTATTGAACAGTTTATTTTCGCACTTTAGTGCAGCTCTGCATTCAGCTCATTTTCGATCTCTTTTTGTAAACAGTTTTGTGACATGACTATTATTTTTTATTAATAAAGATGAATCTCACTTTGCACTAGCTCTGAGCTTTTTGAGGAGGTTGTAGCTCTTGGGGTTGGGCCCAACCAAAGTGCCAGTACCTCCTTTGTGTATTTTTATGTGTTTTTATTGCACTCATAGGATAATTTCTGTTATATAGGGTAAATCTTGCTTTGTTACTTAGGTTGTTTTTGATGATTAAAATAGTTTTTCATGCTTCAGGTTGATTCGATATTTTGGTAACAGAAAAGATCCACAAAAAGGATATCAAGAAGTCCTTGATCTCATTTCTCCTTCCTTGGGACCATGAACTGAGACCAAGGCACACTTGCTGCCACAAAAACATTGTTTTTGCCTTCCAATGCAATTGCTAGTGTTAGATTCTAAGTTGGAAAATTTGATACCAATTGTGTTTTCATGTTTAGATTTGTTCATGCTTAGTTTCCATAGCTATCTTGCATGATTTCCTTTCTATAAACTTTTGCTCATCATGTTTTTGGTTTTTAGGTCAGATTAGGTCAACATAGATAAATCTCTTTTTTTCTAGTCTTTGCTTCGATCAGTTTTGGAAAGTAATGTGCAGAAGACACTCCAGCCCATCCTTCCTCCATCATACAACTTGCTCCAGTCTCTCTCTCAAGATTTCCTTCACCCATTCGCCATACTTTCCCAACTTGCCCTAATTTCTACATTTTTGTACAACATTGCTTCCTTCATCTTTGAACAGATCCAACCATCTTCATCACTCCTGAGCTTCATCTACCAGTTCCTAGACCCCTTAACATCCTTATCCATCCTTAATTCCCACTTTCCCACTGTTTTTCCACTATCAACCCTCTAAAATCCACTTTCGGCCTGTTCCTGTAGATACCCTGCAGACTTCCTGTAGAAGTTCACGCGAGTAGTTTTTCGATATCTAATCACTATGGAATTCTATAGAAGGGTTCTAGGGACCCGTTAGGTCCTCTTCTCACCTTCCCAACCTCCTGCAAATGCCCACTCCATTTTTTTTCGCCAATAAACCTCTGCACAATAAAAAATAGTTAAAACACATGCATAATAATTCTGCATAAAATTACTCAAAAATACAAAAAGATGCTTTTTCCATATTTTCCTTCAGAAGTAGCTTAAACACATACATTTTACCTTTTCAAGGGTCAATGGCATCTAGTTCAACAGCTTTCATCTATTTTCTTGCACAAGTAGGGTTAGTTGGTAAAACTAGGGTTTGCTAGGGTTTACATTTCCTTTCAGTGTTCATCTTCTTTCTGCAAGTAGACTAGCTTCTTTTGAGTTAGCTTTCATCCATCATAGTTAAAATCTTCTTCTAAGAACTCATAGAAGTTGGTTTAAGCTCCTAGTGAACTTGTGCCAGTTGATCAAGTGATAGCCTGCAGTAAGAGCTAGTACTTGTGCATGTAGCATCGTCGCTTCCAAGTTTGTTACGAACTACCGGGTTGATAAAAGTAAAGAAGGGAGTCCCAAGAGTTGCAGCATCATTGTTGCAATACTGGAGCTCACCATATTTTTGGTGCCATTGTCGGGGAAGCATCAGAGTATTTGTGATTACTGCTTTTCTTCTATTTTCTATTGCAACATTCTGCTAAGTAGTTTATTTCAGCAATTGTTTCATTTCCATTCTGTAATTTCATTGCCGCAAAAGTAGATTAGACATTTCCTACTTTTATTTCATTTATGCAATTTCAATTCTGCAAGCGTAGCTTAGCATTTCAATTCTACAAGCGTAGCTTAGCATTTCAATTCTGAAATTTCATTTTAGCAACATAGATTAGTCATTTCCTGCTTTCATTTCAATTCTGCAGTTTTCATTCCAGCAAGGTTTATTTTAGTTAGTTGCAATTTGTTGTTCAATCAATTTTAGTTTTGCAGGTACAAGTAGAGAAAATAAAAAATCAACCAACAAGATTTCCTTTCATGTCTTGTAGGAGTAGAGATAATTCAGAAAAATGTTTGCACAACACCCCCACTACTTCACACAACCAACCTTCTCTCTTCTTCGATGGCTGTGATTATGAAGAACCCTTAGGTGGATAGCAAGACATATTTGAAGAACCTCTAGGGGAGAAGAAGAAGGAAAACATTCCTCTGGAGCGAATGGCTGAAAACAGAAATGTTGGGAGCAATACCTTTTCTTCCAACTCAATCCTTAGAGGTGAATGTGAAAATCTGATGGAAGATTTCAAGAGCGAGGTGAGGCAGATGCTGGCCATGCAAATGGCTACTTTGTGGATCCAAAGCAAGCAAGAGGAAGCCGAGAGGGCTTTGGCCATCTTTTGTCCTAGGTGCACTAGAAAGCATCCTAAGAACGAATGTCCATTGCACTCCATAGAAGTATGTTTTGTTTGTGAAAGAGACCATCCTATGAACTAGTGCCCTTCCTTGCCTGAAATTAAAGTTGCATATCAGAGGGCCAAAGGCGCCACTGAACGACTCTATTTCATGAACCAAAGGAGGCCACATGGACCCAGACCTTACCAACAGGGAATGCAAGGGACATCGTAGACTTATTACAACCCCTATCAAGCCACTTCCATGCCTTCTTGGGCCCCCCCTGCTCATCCTTCCTGGTCCACACCCCCTCCTTGGTCGTATCCATCTCAATATCATGCTCAACCAGCTACTCATCCATTTCACCCTATGCTTAGCCACAACGTCAATGGAATGTACCTCATCAGGGGTGGAGGCCCTAGTACAACTCTCCTCCCGCTCCTTTGCCTCCACCACTTGCTCAACCGCAACTATCACCTCCTGCTCCACCAAGGCAGCCCCAAATACCTTCTCAACTGAACTTGAACCCAAATAACAGGTAAGCTCAACAAGTATATAGTGGGAAACCACCTACCCAACCACAACCCTATCCACATCCATCTCAAATATACACCCCCACTAAACTTCTCGTCCCACCATTTCCAAACCTGCACATTGGAGTAGCTCAACCCAATTACAATGCTGAGGCACAACATGTCCAAACAACTCCTCTTGAGCTCAATGATAGTCACCATAGCTTAGGAAGAGTATTGCAAGAAAGAGATTATATTGATATCATTGAAGGAACATATCCAACAGAAGAAGATGCAAAAGAAAAGAACAAAGAACCATGGGTTGCACTTGATAAAGAAAAGACAATAGAATCAGAGATTGAGAGAGATGCCTCATGATTACCATCAAATCCTCCATGTATTCAAGAGAAAAATCAACAAAAAGAGGAAGATATGAAGATCATGGTAGAAGAAGAAATGAAGAATGATCCAGATTAGCAAAAGGACCAAGGAGATCATAGCTATATTAAGATATGGTTCCAGATAGTCACTAAGTTGCAGTATTACTCTCTTCCTCAACTATGTTTGATCCCTTCAAAGTCAAATCATTTGGTTTTTGAAATCGGGATACCTATCAAAGCATGTATTTCAAGCCTCCACATCATTTTGTCTATCATTTTGATGTGCACATGGCTCCATTAGAAGTATTCTTATACTTGAAAATGATTTTTTTTTCAAGTAGGGTAGGGTAAAAAAAAAAAAGAGAGAGAGAGAGAAAAAGGAAAAAATGAAAAATAAAAGAAAAAATAAAATTATAAGGTGAAAACCTCCTCGGAGGCGCCTTAAATTGGCTCATTGATTGAAAACCTCCATGAGGCGGTCAATGGGTTAGAAAGAAGAGAAAAGAAAAAGGGAATAAGATCCATGGGTGAAAACTTCCCTTGAAGGCAGCTAGGGCAGGCAATTAGGGTGAAAACCTCCTTGAGGCGCCCTAGTTGTTTTAAAAAAAAAGAGAAAAAGAAAAAAAAATGAATTTCCGGTTGTATTACAGGTTTGCAGGAGGACTTCAGGAAGCTGCAGCAGGTGCCAAGAAAGCTCTGAAACCAATAACAACACCTATCCTACCTTCCCTCACCCTTCTCCATCATTTTTGACATTCTTTCCACCTTATTGTGCTTCTTTTCTGAAAATTGTGTTTTCTACAGTAGGATCCTGTAGAAATTACAGAGAGCTAGAAATGGACTTCAAAAGCAGTTTGGGGAATAGGAAAGCTTCATAAATGGTTTATAAATCCCCTTGCAATCTTCAAACCTCTCTCCCATCAATTCCAAGTCTACGTTGCAGCCCAAGATCATTTTTTCTTACTGTGCAAAAACTACAGAATGTTCTGATACAAAAATACATAGAGCATAAATTTGTTTTTTCCCTAACTTAAAAACCGTGCATCCATTTAAAAAATTGTTTCATGGGGAGTTTTATAGGGATGATGGCAACATGCCCAAGCAATTTCAACCAATTCCAGTGCACGGTTTCCAAGAAATCAGCCTCCATCACCTTCAACCATTTTTCAATTTTATCCATATCCATCCATCCTTTAAAAAACTTGTTTCATGTGGAGATGCATATGGGTGATAGTAACCTACCCAAGCAATTTCAGCCAATTCTAGTGCATGGTTTCCAAGAAATTGAACTTTGTCACCTTTAGCCATTTTCAGTTTTGCTTGAAATCTGTTCATCCATTGACCACAATTTTTTTATGGGAGGTGCATAATGATGATAGAAACATGCTCAAAATTTTTTAGGTCAATCTAGTCTATCGTTTGGAAGGTATGGGCAAAACAAGTCGCTATCCTGCAAAAATCTAGCATCAACAACATGAGGGTGCAAATATGAAGGTTGAAACAGACTCCTGCAGCTTAGATCCAGCAAGAAGATATCTGCGTAAGAAAAATAGCCACACATTAGATAGCAAAAAGCATATAGCAGAAGGGATATAGGCATGCAACAATTGAATATGAGCATGTAGCAACAAGAGAACCAAGCAGCACACACATTTCGACTTACAGGTAAGTGTTTAAACCAGTTCCTCTATTTGCATCTGTATGATTTAAAATTTCATAAATGAATAAAATGGTTGGATTAATCCAGAAAGGTGGCCAGTTAACTGGACACCCTCAGCTGGTTCGATTGCACTCTTCTGGAGATCACATAGCACACGTGTATCGTCAACTCACGGGAAATTTAAAAAACAAGTAGTGGCGGATGTTTTGAACTCCAACGCAACTAATGTCAAGTGATTAATAGGAAGAAAACATGAAGTTTCATAATAGCACTGCAGTGGGGACCAACGGTCTACATGGGGCCAACGTAAACTTGGCTAGCTCACCCTCCATCACCGGAAGTCTCCATAAATAGCCATAAGAACTCATCTTTGAAACACTCTCACCACCTTTGTTTCCATTTTATCATCATTTCCGCAGCTGCAACAAGCTCTATGCTACCTCCATAGCAACGAACCAGTCGTTTTCTGCCATTTTTCAAAATCCTCTTGTTTATCAGGTTCTACAGGAACGACAAACACAATCTACAGGAGCCAGAAGATTTCTACAAGAAACTTTCTACAGGAAGGGTAGAGAACAACTCTATAGAAGGAAAACCTGTGATTTTTGTCAAAATTCGAGCTGGAAACAAGGTAGTCTTGGGAAACCTCTTTGCATTTGACTTATTTGAATAATGTGGTGGATTAAAAACATAGCAGTGGATTGAAAAAAAAGAGAGTGAAGCTTAAAAGTCTGCATGCATATTTTCCCTGGGTTCTACACAGTTCTTTGTTTTCTTCTCTGCATTCAAAGTCTGTCTCCTTCTTTCTCAAATTCTATTGTAAAAAAAACATACATGCAACCATAGAAACTAACCTGTGTGAAAAAAAAATGAATTTGCATATCTGCCTACTCTTTGAAAAGAACTTGTGTATTTATCCTCTGTTCTGTCAAAAAAAAAATTTCTTTTCAAAAGTAGAAAGTCAAATTCAGGATAACAATAGTTTAAAAGAAGGGAATTATTGCAATTTGATGTTGTAAGGAGAAGCACAAGGGAAATTTATTTTTTGGTTTCAGGAAAAGACAGAATTCAACTATCCTCCATTTCAGTTTTTCTTACTTTTCTCACTTGAGCATTTTGTTTAAAAAGAAAATGAACACTCAACACCACATGGAGGACAAGCTAAAGGAATTAAGAGGAGGGTTGGCCATGGTAAGGCACATAGAGAGCAGTGAAAGAGCCCAGCTACAGGAAGAAAATGAACTGCTAGAAAAGCAGTTACAGCAGCAGGAAATTCATAAGGGAGATAGGTTGTCCATCTTGGGAGGGGAGCAATAGCAAGAAGGTCCCCTAACAGACAATGAAGCAACAGAGAAACAACAGCAAGAGGGAGAGCCACAAGCTGATGTTGAAATACTAATGAAACTGTTGCAAGAAAAAGAGTCTCAGACAGCAGATGAAGTGCAGATTTTAAAACAGCAGTTACAGGAAAAAGAAGCCCAAATGGCCTGCATGGTGAGCTGGGCAATAGAAGCCTTGCAATGTAGAAGCAAACAAATATTGAAAAGGAGGAGAAAACCCAAGAACTTGAGAAGAATAGTAATGAAGGAAAAATAGAGAAGAGAAAAAGGCAGGCCTCCATGTATTTCAAGGCCAGGAAAAGCACGAGAATTCAAACAAACAAAATAGGGGGAGCAGTGGAAGGACATGGACAAGAAGGAAAATTTTTATGGCACACATGAGTAGACCACATTAGAAGCTTGGGATGATGAAGAGATAGATTTGTTGCTCAGAAGATGAGCAACACCTTCAGTAGGGGGTGATGATGAGCCCCATAAATGGGTAATTATATGGGCTCATTTTTCCTCTTAATTCGACTTAATCCACCATTCTCATTAGTTTATTGCATGCATTTTATTATATTTATGCTAATAGAGTGAATTGGGTTAGTCATTATGCCAAAAAGTCTAATGTGTGCTTTGTGCAGATTTTTGGTCAATTTTGAGACAAAATCAAAGTTTTAATGAGCATTTGTCAGCCAAATTCGTGGAAGAACAAGGGACAGGATCTGTATGAGGGTGTCCCCTTCATTTATGAGCCCTTACCTCGAATTCTCCATCAAAAACTCGGAGCACAAAGCCAAGGGGCAGCCAAGCAAGTCGAGTAGGACTGTTGTTATCTTCAGTTCCAGGAAGCTGAGTTCCTTGATTTTAGGAGGACTGTTGGATGTCCCCATTTGTATAAATAAGAAGGCTTAGGGCCTCACTTTTATTAATCAGATTTTAGTTAGATTTTAGCTATTGAACAATTTATTTTCACACTTTAGTGCAACTTTGCATTCAACTCATTTTCGAGCTCTTTCTGTAAACAGTTTTGTGACATGACTATTATTTTTGATTAATAAAGATGAATCTCAGTTTGCACTAGGTCTGAGCTTTCTTAGGAAGTTGTAGCTTTTGCGGTTGGGCCCAACCCAAGTGCCAGTACCTCCTTTGTGTACTTTTATGTGTTTTTACTGCACTCATAAGATAATTTTTGTTATATAGGGAAAATCTTGCTTTGTTACTTAGGTTGTTTTTGATGATTAAGATAGTTTTTCATGCTTCAGGTTGATTTGATAGTTTGGTAATAGAAAAGATCCACAAAAAGGCTATCAAGCAATCCTTGATCTCATTTCACCCTCCCTGGGACCATGAACTGAGACCAAGGCACACTTGTTACCACAAAAACACTGTTTTTGCCTTCCAATGCAATTGCTAGTGTTAGATTCTAAGTTGGAAAAGTTGATATTAGTTGTGTTTTCATGTTTAGATCTGTTATTGCTTATTTTCGATATCTATATTGCATGATTTCCTGTCTATAAACTTATGTTCATCATGTTTCTCGTTTTTAGGTCAAATTAGGTCAACATAGATAAATCTCTCTTTTTCTAGTCTTTGCTTGGATCAGTTTTGGAAAGTAGTGTGGAAAAGACCTGTAAGACATTCCAACCCATCCTTCCTCCATCATACAACTTGCTCCAGTCTCTCTCCCAATATTTCCTTCACCCAATTGCCATACTTTCCCAACTTTCCCTAATTTCTACATTTTTGTGGAACATTGCTTCCTTCATCTTTGAACAGATCCAACCATCTTCATCACTCCTGAGCTTCATCTATAGGGTCTTAGACCCCTTAAAATCCTTATCCATCCTTCATTCCCACTTTCCCACCATTTTTCCACCATCAACCCTCTAAAATCCACTTTCGGCCTATTCTTCTAGAACTCCCTGTAGATCCCCTGCAGACTTCCTATAGAAGTTCACGCGAGCAATCTTTTGAGATTTGATCACTATGGAATTCTCTAAAAGGGTGCTAGGGACCCCTCAGGTCCTCTGCTCACCTTCCCAACCTCCTACAAACTCCCACTCCATTTTCTTTCGCCAATAAACCTCTGCACATTCAAAAATAGTTAAAACAGGCATAATAATTCTGCATAAAATTACTCAAAAATACAAAAAAGATGTTTTTTTCCATATTTTCCTTTAGAAGTAGCTTAAATACATGCATTTTACCTTTTCAAGAGTCAATGGCATCCTGTTTAGCAGCTTTCATCTCTTTTCTTGCACAAGTAGGGTTAGTCGGTAAAACTAGGGTTTGCTAGGGTTTGCATTTCCTTTCAGCTTTCATCTTCTTTCTGCAAGTAGACTAGCCTCTTTTGAGTTAGCTTTCATCCATCATAGTTAAAAGCTTCTTCTAAGAACTTATAGAAGTTGGCTTAACCTCCTAGCGAACTTGTGCCAGCGGATCAAGTGACAGCCTACAGTAAGAGCTAGTACTTGTGCATATAGCACCATCGCTTCCAAGTTTGTGACGAACTACCTGGTTGATAAAAGTAAAGAAGGGAGTCCTAGGAGTTGCAACATCATTGCTGCAATAATAGAGCTCACCACCCATAGAATCCCTCTATTTTTATTTTTGTGGCTTTATATTATTATTGTTAGGTCGGCTGGGTTATATTGTGATTCCTTAGACTCCTATATATAGAAAGGAGGTTTTTTCATTTGAACCATCCAAGAATTTCTCATTTATATAATGTAAAGGAGGTTGCCCTCTCGAAGAGGCTAAATTCTAAGGCATTGATCTATCTTTTCTATCTTTTTGTGAGCTGGTTTCATAACAATACCACTTACATATAAGGAACATTAAGGGTTTTCAGATGGTTTGTAGTCGAATCAAACCAATGAACGAAAGCTAGTCAATAGTCACAATGTTTCCATTGTGAGGGAAAGACATCACTTGAAAGATTGTGGACACGACAACTTTCAAGGCATAGACATAGTCTCCCAAGGAGTAAATTGACATCCAAGGGGCCTTGGACTACCATAAGATCAATATAGACATTTTTTCCCTCCAGAGTCATAGGTAACTTAGGAAGGATCGCTAATGGTTTTTTCAAAAGTTAATAGATTTTGTGTAACAGGCACAAGTTGAGGGGAACCAAAATCTTGCAAGGCAGTTGAGGATAAAATATTGATAGAAGAACCTTCATCGATGTTTGTGTGATGCACATTCTCACCATATTCTTTCACAATGATTTGGAAAGTGGTGGAAGAAGGAAGACAAGGCTATGTTAATCTACTCCAATCAAAGGAAATAGCCTCATTACTTGGAGGGGGTCCAATGGAAACAGGTGAAATCCCCCCATGTGTAGAAGAATCTGAGGTAACAAGAAGAAACTTAATGGTATTAATTTCACTCTCTAAAGGTATAATGGGATCAAATGAATGTGGAATCAAGTGGAAAACTTGATCAACCAATGGTTCATCAACCTAAGTGATATGCATTTCACTCTCCAAAGGAAGAGTGGGGTTGAATCTACTTGGAATTAGATCAATCACTTCATCAATTGATGGTAGGTTGGGAGAAAGTTTACAGTAACTAGTTGGAAGTTGTTGCCGTGAAACAATAAGTTTTTCCAAAAAAATTGAGGCTTCATCCATATGAGGGCAAAGGTGACTATGAGGAATCCATTTGCATAGCCTACAAGGAAACCTAACTTTACCATTTTTCACAAGAATGTGACAATCACTGGTCAATAGATCAATAATAAGTTGATAATAATTATTAGACCACACTTATAACACCTTTGGAATACCGGGACAATAAATAAGAAGGTGGTCACCCTTACAAAGTTTGCAAGGGAATTTGAGCTTATGGTTTCTATTAGATGGTTCCTCAACATTTTCCATACTCAAATTTGGTTGGTTGACTTCTTTCTTACCTTGCTTCTTTTCCTTCTTGTTCCCTTTCTTCTTATTCTTAGCCACCTGGTTACTAGCATTAAGGCTTTTACCAAGCGAAGAAGAAGAAAGGGAGGAAGACATTTTGGGTGAAGAAAGTAAATGGTTAACCAATGGTTAGTGTTGCTGAGATAGAGAACTTGGTTGCGGTGGAACAGTTCACGTATTTGGGATTAAATAAGTTGAAAAAAACCACATCGGTAAACCTATCGTGAATCTGGAAAGTGACACCATAGCCATATAAGGAGGACCGTCATTTGCAAATTTAGGAAAAGGAATAGGATTCCCTTTAAAAGGGGTTTCTTTATCGGTAAATTCCGACATTGTTGCCATTAGATTAAACTTAGACAAATTTATTACCAACTTAAATAATATTCACAATCCACACCGAAGTTCTGTAAAAGGTAAAAACAAGCAAATAGCATACACTAGTAAATCTAAGAAGTAAAACCATGCAAACAAATGTTTCCCAGCGAAATCACTAGATGGCGATGAAATCCAACATCACAAATATCAATGTGAAAAGTGGATAAAGATAGAGCAGGTGGAACCAGTTACACTGACAACTTGCTTAACGTACATGATCTGGTGCAAGTAAATTCACTTAAGCCATATCAAGTGAAGAATACCATCCAGAAAGGTCAACGTGATTCTAGCCAATGTTTGTTCTAGGTACAACAGATACTTCCCCTTCATCATCACCTTAGGTAATAGCCCTATTAAGATTATGGTCTCTAAGGTTACCACTTAAGACATTTTAACGTGGCGGGGTAGTCACAGATTAGATGTACACGCAAGAGCAGAGTATCAAAGCTCAATCCCCTTGAAAGTTCCTCAACATGGTTAATCTAAGGTTTACTTCCAAGTTACTCCCAAGTACCTTTCAACACCATTTTTAATACGTGAAAATCACTCTACTGTAACCAATGAAGTGGGGTCAATCACTCCACTAGGTCCGATATGATCTCGTGCTTAACTCCTTTGTAAGGGGAGATTCCCAAATCCAAAATGTAATAAATGGATTTACTCCTTATCGCAAGATTCTAGTGTTTGTTTGCATTTTTAGAAAGTTAACCCACTTTCCTATTCAAAGCCCTACAACCTAATATATTGTATGTGGAAAGAGCCCTAAAATAATAAAAATTCTAAATTGGTTTAATTAGCGCTATTTTTTGAAGTTATTACTTAATGGGTAAATGGATGTGAAAATGATGGTTTTATGACATGACCCAAAACCTTAATGCAATCGAATATGATATTGTGATATTTTCATTTCGATGAATTCTAGCTAATGTAAGGGGAGAGGTTCTTCTTTAAAATATTAACTCTAAAATGCACCACTTCTAATTTTCCAATGCAATTCAAATCCCTAAGTGCCAAACCATGCAATGTAATCTTGCACAATTTGCTTGAAAACTATGCAAATGTAATCTTTGCAAGAGCATTCTTCAAAACAAAGACAAGATGATTCCAAATTAGCGAAAGAACAACAAAACTATTTTTGTTCACCAATGTAGCTAAAGAACCAATCTAGTGTAAGTAAACTAAATTGGGTGAAAATTTCAAAGATCAAAAGTGATGACACTTAAAGGTGATTAATACTCAGACACAATTCAACTCCCCCCCCACCCCGACAATTGAGCGAGGATTTTTTTTACGAAAATGAAAGAAAAAAAAATCAACCTCTAATTAATGACCAAAGAAAATAAAATTAGGAATTTCTAAAAAATAAAATTCAAAACACCTAATAAAATTGATAGAGACTCTTTGAAGGTGCAAACAAGTGTAATCAAGCATAAGAAAAAAGTTCTTGGACTTAGTGAAAGGAAAACTCAAATTTTCAAAAAATTTAGGTATGTGTGTAGGCAACAGTTTAATATTGTGCGCATATGCACTGTTGCTAAAGGCTTAGTGCACAAATATACACTTTGTGGCTAGAGATAAAGTGTGCACTTAAGGAAAATTTTAGAAAAAATAAAAATAAAACCAAACAAACCATAAAATCCAAACTCTTGATATCTTTTAGACACTCAGACAGGGCTATGAGAAAAGGTTCAAAAGTCAAAACAAGGAGATGATGAAGAGTGAGACGTTCCCCAGTATGGTCGCAAATTTGTTAAATGGACAAATATTTCTTGCAGACAAGATGGATCTCCCTAGATTTCCAACAAAACCTAGTAACAAACATGAAAAGAATTGCTACCTTTCCTTAGCTTATGACTGATTGAAACATGTAATATGTGAAGAATCACTTACCTATTTGATGAAGTTCCTATTGAAGTCCTTTAAGTGCTTTCCACAACCAAGTTTTACTCAATGCCTTAGAGGCTTTCAAAATGCTTTCCAAAACTTATCCATGATGCTCCAAAAGAGATCTGCATAGACAAAAACATTCAAAAGGATCAAAGCATCTTGAATATAAAATAAAAGGTTAATGAAGTTCTTAACTTAGCATACATAATAATTTGAATCAATAATCATTTATAAACCATGTGAGTGATCAAGGAATATCATAAATAACATCAGAGGAGACATAATTAGGAAAGAAAAATACCTTTATATTAAATTCAAAGGAGAACAAGCTTACAACCTAGTTTCCTTGATGTCACAAGCTTCTTACCATGATATCCCACCTTCTCCTTGGATGATAAGCCTTTTAGCCCTATTTCAGTAGCGTAAGCCTACCTTGAGTGGTCCTCCCCAACCCTATGGCCTGTGTTTGATTTATAGGCCAAGAGGAGGAGGTTTGAGATTCTCTTCCTATGGGATGAGATCCTCAAATGGTGGGATAGAGGATCCACAAAGAGAGGGAATTAGCTCCATGATGAGAGGTATCAAGATTGAGTAAGCATCAACTCAAAGCTTTCTGTTGGGAAATTATCACCCAACAAAGATTATAGATTTTAATTTTAATTTTTTACTTACATTGAGTCATGTGCGCAATACATAGTGTATTATAGAGCACATTTTTGTGTTGAATTTAATGGTTAAGTCTACGTATGTGTAGAAACTAGCTAGGGAACCGCATAGGTAATGAAACATAGGATTTTGGGCCTTGTAATCCATAAATTTCATTCTCTCTGGGATTTTTTAGGTTCTAGCCTTGCAGGGGGATGCTTTGGAACACTTTGATGGATAATAAAAGATCCAGACTGATGGAAATTTTCCTAATGGTGAAAAAATGACGTGTAACAACACTAAAAAGTATACACTACAACAACTCAAAATAAAACCTCGATAACCAACACAATGGCACACCTTTCATCTCACTTATAGAATAGGAAGAGGAGAGAGAGTACAATGAATATGGACACATGCAAAATCCTATCTGGTTGGACTTTGTCAAATCATATCCCTAACCTGATCACCTAGTGCACCAGAGTTGCATGGTAACAGTGCCAAGTAAGTGTGTATTTGTCAGAAGATGAACCAGAGCATGTAAGCACGCATCCCTTCCTTGAGATCTATGTCCTCTACCTAAGATAGGATGTTCTCATGCCTAAGCATTCTAATTGACTAATGATCCAAATCTTTTATTTCATGAATGCATACATAATTTCATTTAAAAGAGCATGTAACCAAGTAACATAAACAAATCAAAGAAGCAAAAAACAAAAGAAACCTTGAGTTCAAAGGAACAAGACAATTTGATGATGGAGTTCACCCAATGTGGTCTATGTCTCCAGGCCCTATTTAATGTGGGGAGGCCTCTTTCATTAAATGGAAGTAGAATTAAATTACAATCAATTACATAAATAACCCTTATACCTCCATTTTTTATAATGGTCTAAAAATGTAAAGCTCAACTGCAGAGACAGACATCACCATTGAATTTGTGGCACGAAATAGTGTCAAACGATTGTAAACTTGACCCCTTTTTGACACCGTCAAAATCTAGACCCTCGGGAATATTGAAGATTCACCAAATGATTCCTTCTCACTGGTTGGATGGAGTTCTGTTGCTCAAATGAAAATTCTGAGTTCGCCACTGTGAAATTATGAGAAAAATGACTATAAAGTCGGCATCATTTCGCCTCTGTACAAAATTAGCCTCCAAGGGAATATAAAGCTTCATCAAGCATCAAGAATATTCTTGTAAGATTCGGTCTCACAAAATGTGCTAGGCATGGTTCCACCTCGGCTACAGTGTCAAGGTTCCTCCCTCTTGGTTCTCGTGTTCGACCTTCGCTCCTCATACGTTTGATACCCCTGAGTGAATGGGTGATTTGGGTATTTATTAAAAAAAAATGGCAGACTAACCAAGTTTTGCTGGGCCTTTTGTATTTGGTTCCAATTGGCGCATGTGGCCTGGGTTCAAAACATCGTTAGCTTCTTAACTTGGCACATTTTGTTATGTTTTTAATAATATATGGGTTCGTGGTTACATATGGGTGGAGCGTCGTTAGTTAGACCGTTGGTCGGTGGACCGACCACCCGAATGGTGTGGGCTCAAACCTCGTCGGCCTATTTATTAACATGGTCACTGGCCATATATCAATATACATTTATATTTGATATACATAGTGGAGTGGGGTGGTGGGGGTGATGTCTTGCCACCCCCTTTTTTAAATATTATTTTTGTTTTTTTTAAAACAAATTAGAAAAAAAAACCCCGACCAAAATTTTGGGGTCATCAGAAAAACTAATGAGGCGACAAATTCTCCCATTCTGGTGTCCGGAATTCGTGCGCTGGTAAATGCCAAAATGTTGCTTTGTTAGTCACTACCACAAGGTGTAGTTTGACCAAAACTTTGACCGGCCATAACTTTCACATATGAACTCAGATTGAGGTGTTGTTCATGCCGTTGGAAAGCTTGCATCGAGATATTCGATTTGACCCTAGTTCCACTTCAATCCAATTAATTTTATTTTTGATATTTTTTGAAGCCACTTTTGAATTTTGAGCATTTCTAGAGCCACCTAGATCATTCCTCCCCACTGAGGAGGTTTTGGTCCTCCAAAATCATGAACGTAATTTGCAACAATTGTGTCCTTATCAAGCCACACTTTCAACATCTTCATTCCATAAAAAATTAGTACATTCTTTGCAATCATATAGAAAACCAAACATGACTCAAACAACCCCATACTTTCAAAGAGTTTAAAACATACACTCTTTGGTCAAGTTTACATCATAATAGAAACCAATACCCCGACTATCAAAAAAAGGCCAAAATATCATCGTTGCTTTAATAAGCGATGGAAAACACATCATCACTTTTACAGTTATGTTGCAACACATGATTTACAGAATGTGGTCATGAAAAGCTACCATGTCTAGTAAAACTATCTCTTACTCAACAAAGTGAATGGGTCATATCCCTATGGAAGATTTGGTTTTTGAACATATTCACCAGCTAGTTTCTTCATATGTACTTTCTGGGCCTGGAGTGCCTGACATGTGACTCTCTAGTGCCTAGCCTCATTGTAATAACTACAATGATTCTTTCTCCTCCAAAATTTATGGATTGTCATGTAAAAATTATTCCCGGTGCACCTCTGATAATTTCCCATGGAATCCTCACTATCATTGGATTGTGATGAAGTAATCTCATCATCTATCGTTGGTTGGACACTAGTTGTCTTGGAGCATTCTCCAACCTCTCTTCTAACATAGCCAAGTCCTACATAGTGAGGCAATTCCTCTACTTTGAAGAGATTCAAAATGCCTTGGCCATTAAATCATGGTCCTACCCTTGATACCCCATCTTATTCAACAATTTTGATCCAATTCTTATAGTATGTTTCTCAAAAGCAGCGAAATCATCATCATAAAAGAACATGAAATTGAAGAATCACTTTTTACCTTAAGCTTGTTATGTTGCAAATTTTCCAAGGACTCCTCGTTGGGTTGTAAATGGTGCAGCAACATTTGTTTCTCCCTCTCTGCTTATTATAGGAGTCTTCTTAGTTAAACATTATCCACTTTGATTCTTTGGTTGATTTCTTTGAGTTCTTGGAGCCATGCAGCATTTGGTTCCCTCAATTGTTTTCACAACATCTGCTGAAATATTTGTCTCATCGCTCGAATTAGAACCCAAGTCGATAGGTCCATATTTTGCAATCACAAGTGCCGCAATATTCATTTCATCACTTGAGTCTGATCCCAAGTCAATTGGCCCAACCCCTGCAAATCATGTAGTTGTGATCTTCTCATCTTCCTCTGATTCAGATTCTTGGTATTGATGCATAGTTGCAAATGTCTTCTGCTTCTCTTTTGTATCGTTCCTCTTTGGCCTCAATTTGGGATGCAATTTCCAACAATGTTCCTCATCATGCCCCTCTTTTTCATAATGAGTACAAGAGCGATTTTCTCCCTTTCTGCTATTTGTTGTTGTCCTCTTTGGGTGGTTTTCTTTCTCATGCTTCCCCTTGCTTTCAAGATGTAAAACCTTCACACTAGCTACATCAAGAGATTTAGGTTCAAATAATAACAATGAATGACGCAAAAAAGTATGCAAAGAGCCAATATATTTCATCAATGTCCCAGGAGTGCATAGTGGAACATTCAATGCTAATGCTTGTTTCCTAAACTCCTCTGTAAATTTATGAATATTTTGACCTTTACTTTGTTTCAAATGTTTCCATTCCATCATGGCTTTTTGTTTGTGGCCCATAGCTAAAACTGACATCTTATTTCAGAGACAAACGTAGACCAAGATGAAAGAATTTTCTGACTATTATTACCACCTTTCTACAGTTTTCCTTCCCACCAGACGAGAATAGTGCCACTCAATCGAAGGGATGCTAGTTGGATCTTGGCTTCATCCTCTCTTATTCGGTGTATGCGACAATACACTTCAACCTATCTGATCCAATTATCTACCTTTTTTGCATTAGATTCTCCACTAAACACAAGAAAATCAAACTTTACATCCAACTTAAAAAAAGGATTTTCAGATGCATTCCTATGATTCTTCGGTTAGAATGAAGAGAAGAGGAAGAAGAAGAACTTTCACTAGAGGATAGAGAGGGAGGAGGCTCTTCTCCTCCACCTTCATGATTTATGTGGCATGGTATTCTTGTTCTTTCTTGTCAGGCTTGATTGTCTTCTCATATTTTGCAAACAATTTGTCAACTTTCTCTGCCATGGTGAAGAAGATCTTACGACAATTTCTCTCTTCTTCCATTTGAGCTTCCTCATCTACCATGTTCTGTCTTCATGTTGCATGCCCCGCTTTGGGATCAAAGGATTTGAGTTTTCCTTCTCCTTTTTGGAGCGTGTTCCTAGTTAGCATTCACTCATGCAACTCGAATCAAGAAGACCTGCTTTGATATGAAACTTGATCCAGATATTTTACTTCATGGATGCATACAAGATTGCATTTAAAAGAGAATGTAACCAAGTAACATAAACACATGAAAGAAGTGAAAATCAAAAGAAACCATGAGATCAAAGGCACAAGACAATTTTACAATCGATTTCACCCAATGTGGGCTATATCTTTGGGCCCTACTCAATGTGGGGGGTCCTTTTTCATTAAATGGAAGTAGAAATAAATTACAATCAGTTACATAATAACCCTTATACCTCCATTTTCTGGAGTGGTATGAAAATACAAAGCTCAACTACAGAAATGAACATCACCTTTGAATTCATGGCACGAAATCGTGTCAAATGGCTATAATCTTGACCCCTTTTTGACATTGTCAAAATATGGACCCTTGGGAACCTTGAAGATTCCCCCAAAGATTCTTTCTCGCTGGTTGGCTAGAGGTTTGTTGCTCAGATGAAAATTTTGATTTCACCATTATGCTCCTTGCAAAATTATGAGAAAAATGAATATAAAGTTGGCATCATTCCGCCTCTGTAAAAATCAGCCTCCAAGGGAATAAAAAGATTCCTTAAGCATCAAGAATATTCCTATAAGATTTTGTCTCAAGAAATGTGCCAGGCATGGTTCCTCCTCAGCCATTGTGTTAAGGTTCAAACCTCCCAGCCGTCGTGCTCTACATCCACTCCTCCTCTGTTCGCATCCCCCAAGTGAATGGGTGATTTGGGCATTTATTAAATTTTTTTGGCAGACTAATCGATGAAAGGCCCGGTGGGTTGTTGGTATCTGGCTCTAATTTGGCGCACATGGCCCAGGTTCAAAACCCTGCAGGCTTCTTAAATTGGCACATTTCATTATGTTTTTTACTGCATATGGGTTGGCGGTTACATATCGGTGGAGCGATGTTTGTTAGACCATCGGCCAATGGACTAGCCACCTGACCGGTCTATTTATTAACATGGTCATTGGCCATATATCAATATACAGTTATATTTGATATAAACGGTGGAGTGGGGTGGCGGAGGTGGTGGCCTGCCACCCCCTTTTTTAAATATTATTTTTATTTTCTTAAAAATAAATTAGAAAAAAGAATTCGACCAAAATTTTGGGGTCACCAGCAAAATTAACAAGGCAAAAAATTCGCCCGTTCTGGTAGATAGAATCTGTGCGCTAGTAAATGCCAAATTGTTACCATGCTAATTGCTGCCATTAGGCCTAGTTTGACCAAAACTTTGACTGACCATGAATTTCACATATGAACTCAGATTGAGGTGTCGTTCACATCGTTGGAAAGCTTGCATTCAAATCTTTGTTTTGACGCTGGTTCCACGTCAATCCAAAGACTTTGCTTTTTGAGATTTTCCAAAGCCACTTTTGCATTTTTAATATTTTTGGGGTCACCTAGATCAACCAAGAATATGCACCCTCTTAGTAAGAATAGATCATGCATGGTAAAAAAAGAAATAAAAAAAAAAAAATCTCTAATAATGGAAAAACTCTATCCAAAACTGAAATTGCTAAATTTGAAACAACATCTAAACTGGAATTAATTGAAGGTGTGACATGCGTTCCCTTAGCGTGCATGCACGCTCTTCCAAACAATAGTCTATTTCACTATCTCCTATAGCATGCATGTGCCCTCTACTAGGCAATAGTTGGTATCATTGTCTCCTTCATTTTCATTCAACCTGCTCATCACTAATGTAAGGAAACAATGAAGTTGCCATATCTATTGTCTTCTCTACTGCTTCATCATTGATAGGATCAATAACTTAGCAACAGGTAAAAAATATTAAAGCACACATTAGACATAGATCATAGAGGTAGTACTAATGTGATGCATGTCTATTAAGGAGAAAAGGTGCTTGGGACCGGGACTTGAAGTGGGAAGCAAGAGTAGAAGCGAGAAGTGGGAGTGGAAGTAGGAGTGGGGAGTGATATTTCAAAATTTCTTAGGTTGGAAGCGATTTTGGGAGTGAATTTTATATAATATATATTTTTATATATTTTAATGCATATATGTCAACAAAAGCTTTTAGAATGACGAATTTGTGATAAGAAACATAAAAACACAGATTAAACTATATAACATCATTCATCTAGTAGTTATAATATTCATCAACCATAGGTCCACAAATTACAAGTTCTCATTTATATAGCATGTCAGGTGCACATAGCTAAAATAACATTGAGTGCAATCCATCTCTTAAACGACAATACATCAACAAATAGGCTCTAGATGGCCTCTATAATTCAAAAAAATCATGCTACAACAAATACCTACATATCATCAAAATCATTTCCTATCTTCGAATCTTTGTCATTAATATCACCCTCTAAGCATTAACATAATATAGAAAAAACGTAGCATGTAAATTCAATATTTTTTTGAGTGACAGGTACATTTTTAGTAGGGTCATAATAAAGGAGTTTGAAAACCAATGTCCTAACATCAAGGTACATAGAGGGCTTGGTTCTCCTGATTAAATACAAGTTCCATACCCTAGTACATGAAAAAATCCAATGGAAACATTGCATTTCCCCCCAATCTTGAAATCTTGAAAAACTAGTAAGTCTGTTGGATTTTAAGTGAGATCTAAAATTATACTTTCTCCATATGAAGTCTTATGAAGTCGAAACCACTCTCAAACATCTTGAGTCATTTCATGGTATTGTTAAACAATTAAGTAAAAGGATGAAAATGAAAGATAAAGAAGAATGTCACTTTTACTTTAAGAATTTAACATTACCATTAATTGCATGTCAATACTAGGGCCATAGGTTTGAATATTAGGCTACTATGGAACTCATATTACCATAGTTTTTCCTTTCTCCCTCCCTCTCTTGATACTCCCACAATACTCCTAAAATTCTATTTCTCCAGCCCACTTGTTTTTTGCCTCCACATGGCCAATGTGTTGTATAAATAATACCTCATCATACACATATTGCGATACAACCTATAAAAACCATTTACCCCCTATTATATTCTCAATATATTATTTCATTTATTCCTCATTTTTTATGCTCCAATATGAATGCACGTGATATGGTATTGCTTTGTCAGTAAAGCCCTTGTGTCAAATAATCATGAGGGTAGATGAAGAGTCATAAGGAAGGTGAAGCATAACTTCCTCATTTTTATATATACACCCTCATTGTAAGAGGAAAGGACTTTTCACTCTCCTGCAAGGCATTAGAGAGATAAGCTAGTTCTTTTGAGGAGCAAGGAGTGGCTCCAATGCTCCACTATTGGAGCTAGTGATGTTCATTGTATACATGTGTCTTGGTACTTTTACTTAATATAAGAAGCCCTATGGGTCAGCACGTTCTTGATGCATGGATTATAGATATTTGTAAGACTATTTTGCAGATGTTTGTATTTCATATTTTCTTTCATTTGTGCTAATGTAGTTGAACTATTCCAGTTATTTTAGTACTTATCTTATTGATAATGTGTTGTAATGGTTATTATTGTTGTCCCATCCTTGTGGAATATTCTGCGGGATGCTAAAAATATCTTTCTCATTAATTGGTTGTAATGACCGTCGCATATTTTTTGGACTATTCCACTAGACATTAGATGGATCCCTCTAGTTTGCATGTGTCTCTTCTTGGGTGGTACTATTACCTCTCTCTTATAGGCTCACTTTACTCTTTCCCTCCATAGTAGCAGAAATTTGACACACCTACAATCGAACACTCACTAGACACACCTTCTTTCTTCTATGAAGGCACCATGCGTTCCTCTCGGCCTGTTGATAGTTAGAGCCAAGGAGAATCTATAAGAATACATGGAAACTAGGCTGATATTTTGGATGGGGCTCCTACTCCAAACGTTTTGAGGTCTAATTGGGACTTCACATTGGGGAGACCCCTTGGCGCGGGAGTTTCCCTGGGGGATCAATACCATACCACATGGGTTCATATTGGGGGATATTTATTGAGGAAAAAATGACATAATATATTGGGGGATATATAGGTGGTAGAGGGTTTTTATATCAACACATATAAAAAATGGAGCCCGAAGTTAATGAAAAATTATAAAGGGGTATAAAAAATGTTAATGAAAAAATGGATACCCACAATATCTAGTGAAAGTATGGGTTTTTAAATTGGGAAAGGGTATTGGGTTCGTATTGGTAGGGGGTTAAATAATGTGATCATTAGAGGTAGTTTCCAATGTGTAGTCAAATTAAGGGTATTGTTTAATGTGCCATGAACGCACATGATATGTCAGAGCTTCATTGAGTGAAGCCCTTGTGCCCCTTGGTTGACGAAAATCTAGCACTGTGAACAGAGTCCTAAGTGGGTGTGATTGAAAACAGTGTAGATTCCTCCATTGTGTTTTATTCATGGTACGTTTCTCACCAATCCCTAACATGGGGGGAAACCTTAGGGAGTGCAAAGGTAATATTTTGTCTATTGAAAAAATTGTGGACTGAAAAATACTCTTCTAATAGATATAACCGATTATCTAGAGAATCTGCATATGTCTATCCTTCAAATATATGAGTATCAAAATTAACTTGTACCTTAAAATGAGTGGAACCTCCAAAGTGGTTATTTGATGAAGATGCATCACCTATTGGAATTCGTCAAAGGATTTGGGAAAAAATAACCATCATCTTGTTCCTTTGTCACTTGAGGGCTTCCTCGATCAACAATTTATTAGGAACTATTGTTCCTTCATCTTTATTTTGTTCTACCACAGGATGTTGTTGGGGTTGGTGAGGATGGTCTTGTAAGGAATTAAGTAATTTGAGTCGCAACTCCTTATACCTCAACCTCGTTGGGGACATACAAAAAAAACAGATAGATAGTAGACCGCTCTAATACTGCTGATATGAATTTATGAAGGTAATGAAATGTCGTACATATTTGTAACCAAAGTAAAAAGATATAGTGAAACTCGACTTCTGTTAATAAATGGAAAGTGTTAAAACTATATAAATGCATAATGAAAATAAACTAGCTTAAACTATGGTAGCTTATCTCTGAGAACATATGTGACTGCTATGTTCCATTTGAACTATCTTACAATGTGGTTGTAAGGTATTTTTATTATAAAAAAACAATGAGAAAACCCTAAATATCCAAAAAGCTAACCCTAGGAGATGAAGTGCTCAAAGGCGTATGTGCCTCAATAGGGTAAGTAGGAAAGTAAACTTCTTGGGCTTGTATCTTTGGCATATGATCTTCATTTGGAGTGCTTGATATCCTCTTGGAAAGGTCTAATCAAGAAGTACATGTTCCAACAACACTCAACAATCTATGATTTCCAAGTTCCAATTTTCCCAAAAAACATCGTTTATGGCCTAAAAAAACTCCAGAAGTTCAAAACCCAAAACACTGTAGAATAGCTACCAAACTATAAAATTGTTCTATGAGCTAGTGGAATAGGTGAGTAGCCACCAATATCTACTAAGATAATATCTACCAGCCCCTTCCCTATCCCCTTTCCTCTCTTTTTCTATCCCTCCCTCACTCCTCATCACTCCTTCATAATAATCCATTTTTAGCTTTATCTCTCTCTCTCCTTCACTCCTTCTATCCCTTAACCCTCGTTTCTCACTCGCTCTCTCCCCTTCTTTCCTTCTCTATCACTCCTCCCTCCCCATCTCCTCTCTCCCTTCCTTACCTTCTCTATATCTCTCCCCCATCAATCTGATGCAGGAGCATCTGATTCAGAGGAAAAATCTTCTGATTTATTCCATAAAAAAATAAAAAAAAAGTCTACAGGCAAGGAGTGGGATCCTTAGCTTGCTGTTTCCCATGTTTTTAGTTAGATTTAGAAATAGAATATGCCATCTTTTTAGATAGAATAAGGCATGACAAAGAAAAGCTAAGATTTTTAGGTACTGTTGCTTGGTTTGGGTAATTGCTTTTGTAATAAAGCAGCTTGAGATAGGAAGAAACAAAAATGGAAAAATCAGCTGCTAAGTAGGAAGTTTTTTCTTTCCAGTAAAGTTCTAGAATTAGAAGTTTATATATGCATGAAAAAAACAGTGTCAAGAGTCCGGGAAAAAACGCGCGGACCTGTGTATGAAGGATAGGAACAAAAAGAGTTAACTGTGTAATAAAAGGAGGCCGCGCGGTTCATAATTGGGGGGTTTTTTACAACAATAAAGAAGTGGATTACAAACTGGCGGTGTCAATTTGATATGAATGCCTGTAAATTGTGTTAAGTGATGCGAATACTGTAGTTTGTATATTTTTATAGGCCTGTGGATTTTAATTTGAAGGATGCATCAAAACGCCTTATCGCATGACCGATCCCTTGCATATTTCCGCTGTCATTATAATTGAAATGGTATTGTGTTGTTAACATATATGCATCGAATTGTGGTTTTATTCCCGCCGAGCGCTACCCCCATAAATTTAGAATGTTGTTCCTTTAGAATTGATATAACGCCATTGATAACCGTCACAACAGGTCATGAACCTCAATGATCGAAGGAGTGTATAATTTGTTTGGATAGCGTGTTGGTTATTCAATCTCACAGAGTCTATGCTCCAAAGCGAATCATGTTTATAAAGAATTATACACCGGCGACCGAGGGATCCTGCCACCTGAACTGTATGTGATTGACCAGTATTGTGTTGTTGAATTCAATAGGAATCAAAAGCTAAAAGTTTTGTACTGTAAAACGGTGGAACAGTGCAAATTCATGAAGGCCAATGTCGATCCTGTGACGTTTAAAGGAAAGGCAGTTTGAGGTCCCCACAATCTACCAGTGAGTGGATTTGGCAGATAAAAAGGGCGGAATTGGTACAAATGTGTGACTGTTCTTAGAAGCATTATATATATTGTAAAAGGAGGGAGTTCATGACTGAGGATCCCCAGCGAATAGAGAAGGAACAGGTCGAAGACATAGAGGATATAGAAATCGAATTTGGAAGATTGTCATTGCAACCAGACAGCAGTCCATCATTTGTGGTATCAGAGCCAGCAATTGGCAGTGAAGTAAATCTCAGGAGCAGTAGAAGGATGGCTTTCAGGGTTGGAAGAGGATGAGGAGGTGGACGTGGTGGAAGAGGACGGCATGCTGGAGATGTCGAATTGAGAGAAGATGTAGAGGAGCTGCGAGCTAGGTTGGATGCACTAACCTCCGCCAGGAATATAGATGATGGAGA
>APFE030985763.1:34911-81353 GCA_000404065.3 Pinus taeda
TCTTTTTGGTTTCTATCTCGAATAGAGGCTTTTCTATTTCTGATTATTGCCCATTTTCCTTCCTTTCTAGCTTCTTTTACCTTTTGAACCTCCTTTCTTAATTTTGCTTGATCTTCTA
Source organism: Pinus taeda (assembly GCA_000404065.3). NCBI lineage: Eukaryota > Viridiplantae > Streptophyta > Pinopsida > Pinales > Pinaceae > Pinus > Pinus taeda. The sequence goes on from APFE030985763.1 coordinate 35,030, forward strand.
GAATGAGATCTTCATTTATGAATATTCTCGTTCCTTTTAAACTTGAGGTTTTACTAAGTATGTCGTACTTACAATCAGTGGAGCTCACCTTTATGCGGATTAGTCTTCCTTTATTCTCAGTTAATTTCCCCAACCTTGTTGCTTCTGTAAGACACACTGTTTCAATTTGTAATATATTATGTAATTATGTCTGGGCTAAGGCCAAAGTATCCTCATCTACTTCCTCTTTTAAACCAAAGATTATAAGGTTCAAGGCCCTTTTGTTACGTTTATGGTCTAATTCTATTAATTTTTTCATTTCATCTTTAATTAGTTTGATATCTAACTTATCTACCACATTATTTATGGTGAGGCGGCTATTAACTTTTTCTTCTAGTTCTTTAATCATGTCTTTCATTTTAAGACTCTCTAAAGTATCAGCATCTCCTTGCTAGGATGGTTAGTTAATATCTTGGTTTTGTTTTTCTATAACCTGCAATCTAGTCTCCATTGCCTCCATTTTATTCTCTAATAGTTCTATTTTATTTTCTATTTTTTTTTGGATCGTGTCTCCAAGAGATGCAAATTTATTTTCCAGCATGGCTTCTATGTCTTTTTGTAGCTTGGCTTCTCTTTCTTCTCTATGTTTATCTAAAGACTCTATATACTCATAAAGGCCTTGTAGAGTAATTGTGCTAGGTCTGCGCTTGGTAATCTTTGGTAACTGTGGTGAAATATTCATACTTGAAATTATATGAGCAAATATGTATTAGAAAAAGAAAAAGATAAGGAATGTGCGCCCCTGATATCAGCAAACCTGACTGCAGATCGCCCGTGCCCACCGCAGCCCGCAGATCGAAGAATATATGCGAAGAATATATAGAGTATGTTTTTAACTCTTTCACCGAGCCTCAGAAATCTTTCGCCGAAGAATATATGCGAAGAATATATAAATTACGTGTTTAACTCTTTCACCGAGCCTCAGAACTCTTTCACCGAAGTATATATAGAGTACATGTTTAACTCTTTCACCGAGCTTAAACTCTTTCGACAAAGAATATACTGCGAAATATAGTAGAGTGTTTGTAACACATCTTAAAAATAATGATGTGGTAAACATTTCACATCGTGTACTGTAATTAAATTTCGAGTTCATGCATATAATAGTAACACTGTATAAATTATTTATAATGTCATTAATTTTTTATCATCTGTAAATATATTTAAATATATAAATAAATGTTAATATAAATAAAATGTATTTTTAAAATAAATGATTTTTAAAAAATAATAGCATTTTCCATACATTTGTTTTTAATAATTTTAGAAATATAAAAGATAGATTATTTTATTATTTTGAAAGAAATTTAATTTTTATACTTTTAAATATTATTATATTTATCTTTATTTAATTTCACTATTTGAAATTAATAATAACATGACTATGGTTCTACTTTTTTCTTCAACGTGCAATGAAAAATTTTTGAACCTCTTTTTCTTATTTTTTATTCCCTTTCAACAGATTATTCCATGATATGATTTTGGCATTTTTAAGGAATATTTGAATGACTGGTTCACCTTAAATCACGAATGGGCTTAAATCATAGAATTTTATATCTTTTAATTATTTTTGCACTTATTTCATAAACAAAATAAACAATATTCTATGATGAAATATAACTTTAGAGAAGAAAAGATATTTTATAATCATTGATGTGTATTTTGATGATGGTAACGCATTGCTTGAGTTCATGAACCTTCAATTTTCATCTTAGTTTTCAAATGAGAATTCCTCTTTAACATTATCAACGTAGATATATATTATATGATAGTATTTATTTAATTTTGTAATTTTAATTGAATTGTATATTTTTAAAAATTTATAAATTATTTTTTAAATTCGATGTTTTAAAAATGTTAATGATTATTATTTAAAAAGTTTTCTATTAAAATTTAATTATAAATAATATAACTTGTTTACTGAAAGTTTATTAATATATATGTATTAATTATTAATAATTAATGGTTACTAAGGTTTATTAATATATATTATTATAAATTTAATAATTATTGTTAATTATAAATACCACACTAAGTTGTAAAATGAATTCTTATATATACACATGGAATAATCAATTACACTATTATATATTAATGATTTTTTAGAGACAATAATGTATATGAGCCCATGCATATCCATTAGCTATAGTTATGTGTATTTGATTAACCATTACAAACATGATACCACAATTATATTTGCATTGAATAAAGAAAAAAATGGTGCACAATTATAACTCTAGACATCTCTATGTGCATTGCATAAAGAGAAAGATGGTGCACAATTATAACTCTAGACATGTCTATTTGAAATTACTTAAAATAAATTGATATGAAAAATCTAATGCAAAATTATAATGTAATTTTACAAATTTAATTTTTTCTATTTAAAATAAATTGAGATAAAAAATACAATTCAAAATTTTAATTGTTGGGAAAGAGAGATAGCGAATCATGGAGAAGCATGGCATTTCGAAGCCATGTGCATTATCATGGGAAATAACGTGGAAGATATTGGGTTGATGATGTTGACTATTTAAGTAAGATAATATTAGTTTTGAGATTAACATTTTCAACGGTTAATTATAATTTTTATAGATTTTGTTGATTATATCAAATTTCATCATGTTATTTATGCTAATTAAATTTAGATGGAAAGGATTATAATCATTTCTCTTAACTATTTAGATAAATACGATTGATAAATTTCTTTCTAAAAAATTATAGACAAACACTTAAAACTTTCTACTCAAAATTTTGAGAAAAAGTAATTGTAAGTTTATATGTATTACTTTTTTAAAATTGATTGTTTTTTGAATTTCTAAACTATAATGATAGAAAAAAATATCAAGTTTATATATAGTTTTCTGTTCTCAGGATTTTAATAGAGAAAATAATAAATTGTAGAAAAACAATTTATATATATATATACTATATATACTATATATATTATACTATATATATATATTATATATAATTTAAAACTTTTTATAGAATTTTGAAATGATAAATATTTTAATCAAAATTTTGTCCCATTGGGTTGTCAATATAGTCTTGATGGGGCAAGGATTGATAGGGTGGGGCTCCTCATTGCCCCACTCCTCTCACACAACAATGCCAAGGTGAATTAATAAGGCCTCCCTTCCCAAGGAGGGTGGTAGAGGCTCTCAAGCACACCATTCTGGTAAGTTCGATTACATGGGTTGAAGCCTCCATGATGTTCATCCTCCTCGAAAACCTGGTTTCTTTGCTCCTACTCCTTCATTGTCTTCTCATGCTATTTCCTTTGTCGACCATGATCCTTGAGCAAATCACAATGGCTTGGGTATGGGGGTCCTTTCCACCTCCTCTGAATTTATCTCCATCTTTGGTGGATTTTTATGAAGGTGTGGACTTACATAAAATTCTTTGGATGTTCAACCATCCTAGAATGATTTACTAGTTACTTTCATCCATTAATGACTCTTGCAATGCCCATCCTCACTTTATCCAAGTCTCATCTACATTTTGTTTCCCCGTGATGTAATGGCGTTCCATCATGCACGATGTCGCAAAGGTGGAGGATGAGGGATGATGGGTAGCTCCAAGGAATGGTTTCAGGTAGAGTCTTTAGCACACAGTTTTCAAGAGCACACCCCTCCCAAAATTCGACTGGTGGAGGAATAAATTTTCCAAGAAAGGTAGGAAGCTCTAGAATCTAATGTAATGGTGGGAATAACTCCTTAGGTACTTGACACAGGAAACTCATGAGGAAGGAAGAAGCATTACCTACATACAATGGTCCTCCACCAGCATGTCAAGCTATTGTTAGGCAAGGCTTTAGTTGACATAAGGGAAAATCAAATGAATCACATTCACATACTAGATCAACTCAAGAACCCCATGCTAGGCATTGAAGGATGGTTGGCCAGGATGGAGATGGGGTCACCTCTTATCTCTCTAATCCCTCTATCGTGCAAGGTTGAGGAAAAACCCATCAGTTTGGACATTTATCTTCCTCATGAAGCTTATACCTCCTATCAATCATGCTTTTTAATTTTTGGATTTCTATCTTTGTTTCTTAGGGGTGTTTACAATCTATATCAATGTTTATTTTTCATTTTATTAGCATGTTGTCTCATACATTATGGAATTCCAATGCAACTCTTTTTTACTTTTATTGTTGATTCCCCCCCGCAAAAAATAGGGCAACAATATCACAGTAAACTCTTAGGTCACATTTTGTAATTTTCAGTTTAGTTATGTCACCTTAGACTCAACACTCTTATGTCTCTGATCTAGTTTCCCCAGTGGAAATTCGGAGAGAGAGAGTCAAGCAGACATGTTGTAATGACTTGAAATACATAATGCAAGAATTAGTGCTCTCTCTCTCTCTCGATATATGTATGTACATCTATTATATTATATATTTTTATATATATATAATTCAAAATTTCACCTCTATAAAGGATTTAATCTCAATTCACTCATCTGATAATATAAAATCCCAACTCACTACTACCTTTGGCCGTAATGAGCTTGCATCACCTAGGAGCTCATACAAAAGGGGTGATATCATGTAGAGAGGAATGGCCCATAACCATAGGCTGAGTACACCTTCAACATTGTTAGCTCCCACATGCAGCCATCATTGTGATTTGTTTTAGAGGCTTATCCCTATGATGGTGGAAATTGTTATAGATTGTTGGAGGACAAACTTCAAAAGCAGAGAATGTTAGGAATAATATTAGGATTTTTTGTTATTATAGGTAAGTTTCTATGTCTTGTATCAAATCTCCATATCTTTTATGCACTTCTATTTCATTCAGTTTCTCACTTGGTTTGTTGGGAGGCATTCCCTCTTGGGCTCCCTTATTGCATCCCCCTATAGATTTACTCCATCATCTCTACTCTAATCTCACCTAAATGTGGTTGGGACTAGGTACCCTTATCCATCCTTATCTTCTCTTCTTCTTAGTGGTTAATATTGTGCTCAACTCTCCTATGGATTTTTCTCACTATATATAGAATCCCCTTCCACCTAGTCCCCAATCTATTGCATATCATTTCATGCCTAGGATCCTTCCATGTATATCGTGGCAAACATTGATGTGAGGTTCCCCCTTGATCAAGAGCTAAAATCAATGCATAGGCCTTTACCACATGTTATCATAATCACACCTCTAGAGTTGTAAGAGAGGAAATTGACAATGTAGTTGAAAGTGAATAAGGAGTGGAAAGGAACTTCCTCTAAGACACTGAAGCGAAGGAAGGCATTGGGCAATGGATTCTACACTTAGGCCAACTTATATGAGACAAAAATAATACATGTAGATATTTGACCTCTACTAGAAAATCAAAACCATAATTTTTAAGGTTATGGTAGAACAAAGTGAAACATAATAGGTGATACTACATAGATACATTATAGCTATATGTGACAAAGTTTGACCACAAGATGACTATCCTTGCTGGGAAGGTAGGAAATTTGGAATTATCAACTAGAAAGGAAGAGGAGGATGAATTGTTTATCCAAATAGGAATATTATCCCCCTATCTAATGATCATACTATTTATTCTGGTTTTTACTCTTGATCATAGTAGTTTATCTGACCTCTGAACTAGCACTATTAATAGGACTATTAGTAGGTTAACGACATTTGTAGTATTTATGTTTTATATAATACTTCTAATAATCCAGATTGATCAATATATTGTTTTCCATCCATCTCAATTCTTTCAAAGTGGAAAAGGTGGAGGAATTAACTCGCCAGGCCATTTTTACCAGTGAGACCCAGTTTGGCAAATTAGGGTCTTAAGCCTCTACTAGTAGTTTGAGGCATGAAACGGGGCTTCTTTGGGGTATTTTTTTTTCTTAGTTGGTGCACCTTTTGTTGTTTTTCTACAAATAGATACATTTCCAACAACACAAGCATCACCTCAATTGCAATGCTTATGCAAAATTTATGTCACTCAGAAGTTCACCTTCTTGTTTTGACCACCATAATTCAAGAGGATGTCACATCAACACCCATTATTAGTGGAAAAGGGGCTAGAAACATTATTATAATGAAGAAAACTTTGGAAGAGTTAATATTGTAACTCTAGTTAAGAGTTGAAGGAGTCAAACCTAATTGGTAGTAGGTTATTAGGATGTGTTATAATCAAGTCACTAGGAGGAAAATGGGTTCCATTCTATTCAACAGAATTTTGTTCCATGGATGAACAAAGAAGCCAAAGATTGGATAGGGAGAAAAAAAACAAAGAGGATTAGTGCACTACGATATCCCACTGGCCACAAGTATCACTTATTTATACTTGTATCCATTTTCCTTTCAGAGAAAGAGAGTGACACATCCTCACCTTCTAGTTGGGTTTTCTCTCGAAAAGGTTTCCTAGGATATATCTTGTGTCAATTGCGGTTAGTGAGTTTTTATTTTGTTCTTTATTTTTTGCATAATTATAATTTGCATGCGTACACAATAAACAATTATTTACAAACCTCGAAATCTAAAGGGAAATAAAACCTTATAATATGGATTTTTAAGTATAATTTGTCAAATTTATTGTGACGAACAATCAAATGAAATATCCACAAACAATTTATAGATCTTTTACTAATGTTACTTTAGTTATTTTGACAAAAACATTATGCAAATGTTATTACTCAAGTTTCCTAGTAATAAATAAGTGACTACAACATTATCTTTTTAAATGACATAATTTTGAGACTAATCTATAAAACATATATATATTTAAATTTAGTGAAATGAGGTAATCTAAGACATAAAATCTGAGAGACACGATAATTTTAGAGAGTAACAAAGAACTTATAAAATATTAATAAATGTTTTAAATTTTTTTAAATGAATATTTAATTAAACCCTGGATATTAAAATGCTAGTTTTTTCTTAAAAAATGAATTATGTTTAATGACTTAACTGTCCATTTGTTATTACTAATTTAAAGGATGGGGATGGCATATGTGACTTCAATTGTGGTTGGAAAATTGATAAAGAGGGTCAGAGTTTATTGTTGATGGTTGATTGAAAATTTTCATGATTTTATAATTAATAGAATTTATTATATTTTTAGTTTTACCGACAAAATTAAATGGTTATATTTAATTTGTATTAATATAATGAAGTGATTTATCTCAATTTTAGATTTATCATGTTTTGAGAGAAATTAATTTTTTAGAAAAAAAAAAAAAAATTCGAAGTGTAGTGCATGATAGATATGAAGTTAAGATGAATCTATGTTGGTTCTAGTGGTGAGCAATAGCGTGAAAATTTTAGATGATGATCATAATGTATATGTATATGTTTTAGATGAATGTGGACCTTTGAAATATGCATAATTATGAATTCAAATAATAACAAAGTATCAATATTTTGTGATTAAGTTGCTAAATAATAACAAAATGAAATGATTAAGATATTGAAGAATTCTAGATCTACTCAAGAAGAACCATTAGAGAAATTTTGAAGTCTAAAATGGGTCTCCTATGGAATATTAGAAAATAATAGTTGAAATAATAAAAGAAGATTAGATTACCTCATCAAGTTTTGAAGGGAAAAAAGAAAAGACTATTTTTTCAACCCATATTTTCAACTGATCTCCTTATGTTTTTACTCAAATTTTGAATGAGAGCACTCGTTGCATCTGAACTTAATTATGCATCCAAGGAGTACCCATGCTGCATACTTTTGATGGACCCTACTACTCTAAAAATTGAAATACATGAAAACATGTGATTGCAATTATGTTTTTCATGTATTTCACATTTTTCGTGTAGTAGGGTCCATAAAAAATATGCAACATGGGTACTCCTTGGATGCAAAATTGAATTATGCATCCAACGAGTGCTCCCTCTTGAAATTCAACTAAAATTGTAGGGAGATAAGTTGTAAATACAAGTTGAAAAAAAAAAAATTAATTTTTTTTTTATCAATGTACTTTTTTACTCCTAAAATGGTGAACTATCTCCCATGGTTGACATCATCATATTGAATCCAATTGGTTCCTATAAAGTTGATGTTTGTTGTACATTTCTATTTTGAGGCCCATTTTTTACCTCAAAATGTCTCTAATGCAATGTCATTTTTTTGATACACTGATTTTCGTGTACATGTCAGTTTCTAAATGTGTCGATCTAAAGATTGATGAAAAATGTACATTAAAATCAATGATTGATTACATTGTACATGTGAATTTCAATTTCAATTTCAAGTTCTATTTTTTTTTCTTGGTTAGGTAGGTGGGACTACTCATGAGTTTTGAACCAATAACCTTAACAATACATATAATCACTGTCTATTCAAAGCCCCATGGGAATTTCAAGTTCTATTTCTATTTGAAATGCAATTTCTATTCAATTTCTATTTCAATTTCAATTTTTGTTTAATTTATAATGCATTGATTTTTAGTGTACATGTCAATTTCTAGATGCGTTGATCTAGAAATGATGGGAAAATATACACCAAAATTAATGCATATGCACTAAAATAAAAGTTTATTAGAATCATAAAGATTCATTGACTTACACATCTATGTCTACTTTTGATTGTCAAGGAGACATAAATTATATTTTCAGGTGTTAATAGACTAACTCATATTCATGGACTTTGATAAGATTGTGACTAAAAATAATGATGTCTTTCTTTTCAATTTTTCTATGTGTCTATTATAGCATTGTTAATTTCTGTAGCCCAGCAAATTCTGTTGGAATATTATGAAACAATGATATTTTTCTAATTCTATTCATTTTTTTAGGATTCAAACTCATTGCATGGTTTGCATACATAGATGTTACATATTCTTCTTCAAAGTACTCTATCAATAGATGTACACTGAAATCAATGCATTGATTTCAGTGCACATGTCAATTTGTATTTCTACGTCAATTTCTATTCCTATAGCTACAGGGCTATCCTCTTACTATGATGTTTCTCCAAGCTATTAGTTTCATATTTAGATATTGACCTAGTTATTCTCATTTACTTCATTAATTACTTCAATATATCAACATTGTTACTGAATATCTCAATATCTAGAGTGATCCAGGAGGATCCAAATCAGAGGCCTCAGAACTCAGTGAAACCAACATCAAGTTGAAGATATCATCACGAGGAATCCAACAATGAAACTAACAAATCAATATGAGTTTTTATGCAAAAGTTACAATCGATCAAAGTTTCAGTCAAACTTGGTCTCAGATAAATTTAGTTATGCACCAAAAAAATTTGACCATAGCCAAAGTTGGCATTCCAACCAAACAAGCGAACAAGTTTAATGAAGCTTGGATAAATTTGGTGGAAGGTTTTAGTTGTGGTTAAATATGGTATACACCACCAAATTTCATATCATTTTAAGCTAACAATTTAAAATAATATATCAAATTTTTTAAAATAGGGTCCGCAGAGCTTTAACCTATGACCCACCAACAATGAATGTCATATTGTAATGTGCTAACCAACCCACTAGTCAATGAGCTTTGTAATATATGTTGACATCCCATTATTTAAACTTTACCTTTTCCATTTGATGGAACAACAAGCACGTGAAGGAGGCCAAGAGAAGAACAATTATCAATCAAGAGTAAGTCCACGAATGTAATTTTTTTTGCACTAAGAGAAATCTTGGATATATACAAGGAGAGGGAGGCTATTGGGTTTCATCTCCTAGTTGCTCTTCATCTTCCAATTTCTTCTATTTTTTTATTTACAATATGTATATGGATTTTCCTAATCCCAAAGATTAGATGTCAACATTCCCCGCCCTTAATCAGAAGGGATGTTGGTGACTCTAAGCATCATTATGAATCTTTCAAAGTTTTCTCTTCCAAGCACTTTGGTGAAGATTTCTGCAATTTTCTCATTTGTGGAACAATGACGTAGGTGGATCATATTTCCCTCAACATGATGTTGAATTAGAGGATACTTTGTATTGATGTGTTTGGTTCGATCATCGAACTTGGGGTTCTTGGCCAACTTTATTGTAGAAGTGCTATCAATCAAAGGAGTTGACTGCACTTGCTTCTCTTGCAAATCTTCCAGAATTTTATCGATCCACACAATGTCCTTTGTTGCTTTAGTCGTTGCCACATATTCTTCATGAGTTGTGGAAGCTCCTGGAACTAATTGTTTGTGTGACCTCTAAAAGACAACGCTTGATACAAGAATTATAACACAACATGAAATATATACTCTGGTTCCTTTATCTCCATCAAAATTTGAGTCAGAGTATCCAATCAAGTTGAAGTCATGCACCTGTGTATACTTGAGTCCAATGTAGAACAATGACCCTCACAAGGATTTCGCATAAACCTAGAGAGGATTCTAACATCAAATGAATTGTCTAGTCTGGTAATGGTCAAGTAGTTGACACTTCCTATGAGTTGTCTATACTTCATTGCATCCTCAAATTCTTTTCCTTCAGTGGATGTGAGCTTTAAATTATGTTCCATTGGAGTAGTCAAAGGATTGCACTCAACCATGACAAAACTTTTCAACAAATCCAAAATTCACTTATTCTAAGAAAACTTCAGATGTTGGGTTACTTAAATATCAAGATAGTAGTAAACATAGCCCAAATATATCATTTCAAATCCTTTCCTCATTCTTTTTCTTTATGGATGCAATGTAGTTCTCATTGTTCCCTGTTGGCTTAAAGGGGCCTGACCTAGGTTCAGAGTTATTCACACCAACCAACAAAACCCTAATTGTCGGCCCTGCCGGCAGCAACCTGCATAGCGCAGGTTGTAGTCTCACCCGAAGTAGTATTGGGGGAAGCTAGAACCAAGTTTTTTCATCCATAGACCGTGTGATGTGTATTCTGAAGCCCTTATAGCTCAGATATGCCTTCATGCAGATCTATACCTTCCTACTATCTCCTACTGCAACTCTATCCAATTGACCTTCAGGTCTTCATGAGGGTACATGATCATGCTTATCAAAAATAAAAGAGACAGATTCATTACTTTCACTCAATAAATTTCAACCCTAGGTCTACCTTCACACAGATCTACCCGTTTCGAACAGTTACTATAACAGATCTTATCTAAAACTTCGCAAAAATAGTTCATTACACTTTTCATGCATAGACATTAAAGATCCAACATATTCATGTCGTAGAACACATTAGTTTATAGAAAGTAGCTTACAGAGAGAAGATACATTAACTTAAGCATAATTAAAGAAAAAGGCACATATGCATTCAATTCAACCCAAAAATTTCATTATTAAATTCAACGATCAAATTACACACTCTTATACCCTGGACACTTAGCTATAGGGGCTCGTGCACTCAGCTGTGGACATGCCAAGGTCTCTGTACACTCAGATGTAGGATCCTTCCCCTTTTGCCTAAGTATAGGAAACAAACCTTTCATGTCTTAGCACCTTGCCCTTTCAACAGATATTCATCAAAAGTTTTAGTTATCTTAGACTCGCTATGACTCAAATATTTATAGCCTTTCTATTACAATACTATGACTCGTGGCCTATGGGTGAGTATCAAAACCATCCTATCACTTACCCATACAAGGGGCTAAAGCCCCTTTAACTCCTACTTAATTGCGTGCTTCGCTTCCACATTTCGCAAAGACTTTACATTCTTTACAAAATTATAACCAAAAATTTGTTAAACTGTAAAACATTTACCCTAGGGACCTTATCCCAACAGGACCCCAACACAAATATGGTGACTCTCCCGTGATTTACTCAGCTGACTTCTCTACTTTGTGGCAGAGCTCATTGAACTCCTGCTTCAATGCTTCCAGCTACGTGATGCTCTGTACTGCAGCCTGTTTCACCTCTTCAACCAATTTTTCTGTAGTTGGTTCCTCCAGCGCAAGGTGCATGGTCGTTTGAGTCTGTTGAAAAGCTTTAAGCTTTTCCTGAATAGTATGAGAAATTTGGCTTGCCTCCTTTGTCCATGGTTGAAGCCGAGATTTTAACACTAATTCTTTTCACTACAATTCCTCAACTTTTACTTGTATCATCTTCCCTTCTTGTCAGTGCGCGAAGCGCTAGACTGGTGCCAAGGTGCGTACAGTCACCCTGATCTCATCATATTTATGTTGGGCCTCTTTGATTTTTGTAGTATAATGTTGTAGGTTTGGGTCCTCCTACAAAGTATCCCACAACTCTGTGGCATTTACAAAAATAAATTTGCATCCTTTGACTACATTCTCCAGAGTAGTCATGTGCTCCTTAATGGTTGTGTCGTGTTGTTCCCTGACCTTTGGTGGAGTAGTTGGCTACATTTTTAGCTGTAGCTCCGATATCTACATCTAGAAGTCAAAAGTGACTCGACCTATTTCATCTTTTGATTCATACACTACAGCAACCAATTTCCTAATCTTTTCCATAGCTGATGCATCCTCCAGAATATGTAACTTTGGGACTAAATTACACACCTATGTAATTGTTTCTTCCAGGCTCTGAATTCACACTGCTAGCTCTTCATTTTCTTTTAGGGCCTGAGCCTTCACATCAAATATATGTTCATTTTTCAACTTAACCTCACTGATCATGCTAGTACGCTACTCTCTGATTCAAAGCTCGCTCAAGACCCCCTAATGAAGTGCGTGGAGGGTCTAATGTGGTAGCACAGCTAAGTTCACACCCATGTCTTTGATCTTTCCCAGTTGGTCGCAGTCTTCCTAGGATTCTACGTAGAATGTACCTTCTGGTAAGGAGATGACTCTAAGGTCTAGAGTCCTTTCTATCTCCAACAAGCTCTCACTCACTTGTGGCAGGCTCACTTTTCGAAAGCTCACTTGAATTATACATGTCTGAATCTGAAACTCGTGCAGATCCTTCTGTTGTTCAAACTGTTTCCATAGTTTCGTTTTGTTTCCTTTGACCATATCCCCAATTTCATAGAGGTCCTCTTCTGTGAGGACCATTGGATTAAGGCACGCTTGCTTTTCTGATTTCTTCTTCTTCCTTGGCCCGACAGTTGTCTCCTTTTTTCGCTTTGATAGCCTAAAAGGAGTGCTCTGTGAGTCACCCCCGCCTCCTTCCTTCTTTGACTGCTCCTGCTTTTCTGTATGCTGGGAAGTCAATGCTTCGACTTCCATTGTGTCCTTTTTTCTGGCACACTCTTTCTCAACAAACTCTTTTTCAGCATGCTCTTTTTCAGCACACTCTTTTTTAGTAGTTGCCTTAGCATCAATGTCTTTCTTCTTTTGAGTAGCCTTCTCGCATGTTGTTGCTTGATATGCTTCCTTCTTCTTCTTCTCAGCTATTGTTTGCGTGAAGGAGCTCTCTCCTCCTTTGCTGGTTCCTGCACCAAGGTCTGTGGGCTCTCGCCACTCCTCTAGCCATAGTCCCACGATCTCCTACACATCATCTTTTGTCACTAAGTATGGAAACTTGTGCCATATCTTCTTCGAGTCTCGCCTCGTGTGGATTGAAACATTATGAAAGTCTGCCTTAAATTCTACGAAGGCCCGCAACTGCTCAAACAAGGTTGGAGACAACCTTGGTCATTGACTTATCACTGTGCGTAGATCCATCTCAACCAGTATCTAGAAAAATTTGGATTCCATTATCCTCTCTGAATCCCCCGTCACCCACAATGAATCAAAATTTGCTACCTTTAGTAAGTCCTCGTCCTGCGGAGGAAACTGACTATCCTCCGAAAGTCACCATGAAATTAATACAATCAGCAACAGGAGCAAAACATAGTGAAACACCTTGCTCTCCTCCTGTGCTTCGTGGCAGTTTGATAAGAACTCCTTGCAAAGGTATCGTGCCTAGTTGTACTACACCCCCTTCGCACACTAGGCAACAAACAAAATGACTAACGTCGAAACCTCGTCCGCGTGACATTTCTGCATGATCTTTCCTGCCAAAATCTGAGCAGCTTGATATGCCTATCTTAAAGTGTGTAGCTTAATATGCCTATCATGCCAGGCTTTTTAATGTTCCTTTTGCACTTTCTAGTGAAATCCTGCAAGAAAATGATCTTCTTTTAGCTCCAGTAACTCCATGAGGCATTCCTCCAAGGTCTTGCGATTCACCATCTCTATCAAAGTTACAATATGCAGTCTTGGCACAATATACTTGATAGGCATTACCACCTCAATCCCATAGACCAACCTAAACGGAGTTTGGCTTGTCAAATTCTTACAGGTTGTTTGATATTCCCATAGAACTGCTGGTACATGCACGTCCCAGTCATTCCTCTACGTGTTGCAAATATTTTTCAATGTGTTCTCCGGAATCTTATTGAATGCTTCCGCAGTACCATTGGTTTAGGGATGATAGGGCATACTCTTTTGATGGTATACTTGGAATTCTTCAAGCATCGCGTTGATTGTTTCATTCAAAAAATATGTACCCCTATCACTCATCAATACCTTAGGGCATCCAAATCGTGTTAAGACATACTCGAACAAGAACTTTGCGGTAGTGGCAGCAGAACAATCCTTCACTAGTTGTGCTTATTACCATCTCGTTAAGTACTTTGTTGCAGTAACAATATACTATGCTCCCGTCTTATTTCTTGGTGGCTGTATCGGTCCTATAAAATCAATAGTCCACTTATCAAATACTTGCAATGACACCTGGGGGTTTAGGGGAAATTCATCTCCTCGTGAAGGCTTTCCTATTCTTTGGAAATCATCACATGCCTTGTAGAACGCCTTAGAATCCTTATATAATGTTGGCCACCATAAACATGTGTACAAAATCTTCTGCGCAGTCACTTTTCCTGCATAGTGTCCTCTCGCCACTCCTCCATGTGCTTCGACGATGATACTAGTGCGCTCAAATTTTGGAACATACCTTCGTAACATTTCATCTATTCCCATCTTATACAAGTGACCGAAAATCATTGAAAAATCCGCAGAGAGGACCACTAATTCCTTGTTTTTCTAAGTGGGATACCCTTCTAGAGCTGTACCCTTGGTTAAAAACTGAATGATATCAGAAAAATGGTCACCCGCAATGTGCACAGCAAAGATCTATGCATCCAATAATCCTTCCTCCAAATTATTTGGTTCTACGCCTGTTTCAATCCTTGATAGGTGGTCTGGTCCTGCATTCAGCCTTCCAGGCTTCACAACTACTTCAAATTCATACTCCTGAAACAACAATAACCATCGGCAGATTCCCCCCCCCCCCCCCCCCCCCCCCCCCCAACACAAGCTTATTGACCAGGTACTTCAACATGGAGTGATCAATATACATTTTAAAATGTGTGCCCAAAAAACAATGTCGAAAATTTTGTAGCGGGTAGACCACCGTCGGCCCTTCATGCTCTGTAGTGGAATAATTATTCTCAACCTTTAATAACTTTATGCTCACAAAAGCTATCGGATGATCAAATTCCCCTTCTCCTGCATGGTTCAATACCGCACCAAGCGAAATGCAAGAGGCATCCACATCCACATAGAATTCTTTCTTCCAATCTGGGAACATCAAGATCAGTGGAATCACCATCTTCTCCTTCAATACATCCAAACTACGCTGACATTCTTCATCCCAACAAAATGTCGCGTCTTTCTTCAATAAATTCTCCATCGACGTAGTTATCTGAGCATAAGCCTTGATAAAGTTTCTTTAATTCCTAGTGTGCCCCAATGTCACGCGTAGCTACTTTACATTTCTGGGATATTCCAAATTCACAATCACAATGATCTTCATAAGGTCCACCATCAATCCCTTCTTACATACTACATGACCAAGCAGTATTCCAAAGGGCACACAAAATATGCCCTTCTTCAAGTTCAGTGTGATTTGATATCTGCAATATGTATCTAGCATAAGGCGCAGACTTGCAATGTGGCGCTTCACCAACCCGAAGACAGTCCAATCATCAAAATATACTTCCAAGAATTTATGAATAAATTCCTTGAATGCCATGATTACTACCCTGGAGAAGATTGCGGGTGCGTTCTTTAATCCGAATGGCATTACGATATACTAAAAGCAACCCCACTCTATCGTGAAGGTTGTCTTGCTGTGATCCTCTGGCGCAATCTTAATCTAATAGTATCCCGAGAACCCATCAGTGAATGAATAAGCCTCATGTCCTCCAACATTCTCTAATACTTCATCTGTAAATGGTGTTGGAAATAGATAATGCACGCATGTATCATTTGGCTTTCCTAGGTCTACGCATATACAAATTTCACCTTTTTGTTTCTTTTCTTGGACAACCATTGGGCTCACCTAATCAAATTATTCTACTGGTTCAATAATTCTAGCATCCAGCATCTTATCAAGCTCTTGGTGCACCTTTTCTTTATACTTTGGATTGACTTGATAAGGTCTCTATTTGATGGGCTTTGCATCCGGTTTCAAAGTGATTTTCATTACGCCCAAATCTCCTACGATCCCCTTCAGATCCAAGAAATTTGTTATGAATAGATCTTGGTATTCGTGCCACAGTTCGACTACCTTATCGACTGTATCCTCATTCCAATAGTCTCCTATCTTCACGAACTTAGACTTTGCTTCAGATCTAATATTCACATGTGTAGTTTTCAAAGGCTATGATATATCTAAGTTCTCAACTTTTGGTCCTGTGACTTCAGGTTGTCCTTCTATCTCTAGAATGTTAATATTTCGTGGGTATTCTTCTTCCTCTTCAACAGTCACATTGTAACATTCCAGTGCATGGCACATCTGTGTACTCCAATTTGGTTGAGTCCATTCTACTGGTTCCTTAGGCGTTCTGAATATAGTTTCTTTTATCTCCTAGAGCGCTTCATAAATGCCTTCAAACCCATCCTCAAAGCTGAAAGTCAATAAGAAAATCTCTCTTAAGATGTCCCATTCAGTTGTCCCATGGCGAAGCTCCATTTCCAAATGCCAATTCATTAAGGTTGTATCTAAGGTATGACACAAAATGTGCACCCATTTTGGTTGTGACTTTGTTCCCCAAGCCTTAGTCCACTGCGCCAAATGATCACGAGGATCATCCTTCCCACTGTACTTCTCAGTATTTTTGGTATTAGCATATCCAAGTGTTAATTTCAACGTCCTTTTATAGTCCTTCCAACCCACGAAATTCTCCTTTTTCGTACCCCACCAATGAGAAGGTGTAGCACACAATGCCAATTCAAGTGCTTGGAAGTGATGTTCTTTAGGAGCTTCCTTTTCAAATTCATCCAGAAACTAATCAACATATGTCAAACCATCATAATGTGGAAGCCTTCTTACCTCATTCAAGGCACACCACAATGATTTGGTCATCATATTGCACCAGCGTGTAGACACTTCATGCAACTGATTCTGCCAATGCTCGATCTCTTCATCCAAGTTTGAGGTACAGGAACTATTTGTAGAATTTTCTCTACAAATCAGCTAGCTCACTGATATCATGTAGAAATTTCACCTGTAGATCAAGCTGATTTATGCAATGTACTAAAGCATAATACTAGATCTACATCTACCATAAACTTTGCAGAAGGTAATCAACGATGAGCAACATCAAGCATGAACACCTATAACTGATAAGAAGGAATCAATCACACATAACATAGAAGAATTTATCTAGGAAAAGCACCAGCCTAAAACCCCATCTCTGTATTATCAATCAAGTGGAAATCCTCAACAACATACAAAAAGAATCAGCTCAAAATCTATCCTGCTCTCTTTGCACTCTGATGATAAAGCTTATGGACTACCTAGCCCTTTATATAAAGGCTGCACCTCAGGTCCAAGCTCCTATTTCCTTGCGCAGTTTTGATTGGGGTCCATTACAAAACACATGTAAATTGGCCTGATCGTACCTGTTGTCACCTCAGGTCCAACTACGTAGTCATAGAAGGAAGAAGCTTCCTTCCCTATGCAAGGAATACTTTCTAGAAATATCCTAGCATCTGATAGTACACTATCCCACATCTAATCTCAACTAGGTCTCTGACAAAACTGACATGCATCAGTAATCCATGAGTGAATACACAGTTATCTGAAAATAACAGTTGTCACACGCTTGCAAGCATCAACAAACTGTATCTCATTAATTTAACAACTTTTTAAATTAATCTAAATGAAATTGACTAAGTTAAACTAAGTCAACTGATCCTCTCAATATAGAACTCATCCTTAATTCCTCAATCAGTGGAGAAAATCAAGGAAACATTCCCCAATTAGTGGAAAAATAATTGCATGTTCTCACAAAGACTTCAAGTTTGCTTTTCCTTAACTAATTAACTCATGGAGAATTAATTAATTAATATTTCAAACTGCTGGTAAGACCAAATTCGAATTTACTTCCTGTAAATAGTCTAGGGATTGCTATAAATAGGAAGGGACCCAGAAATGCTATTTTTAGAAGATGTTGTTTTTAGCAGTTTCACCTCTCACCTAAGGTGGCCAAAATTCCACACTGGCCAAACTGCTATTTTTAGCAATTTCTATTTTTACATTTCTTGTTGCACACTTTTCAACACTATCCCTGTCCCACACAATTCGTCCATCGACCATAGGATTTATCCAATATTCATCTCATGTTGTGATCTTATATATCGGATCTAGATCATCATCATCCTCCACAAAGTCGCGAACAGGTTCGGTATAGTGTGCTCCCTCAGTATTGTCTAGTGGCACTACAACCCTGATCTCCTTCCTTTTAAAACTCATCTTCCGCTTCTTCAAGTTCATTACCATGTCCACGTCAAAAGCCCAACCAATTCCTAGTAGTGTGGGTTAAGGGTTACTATCATCCACTATTTCAATGACCTCAAAGTCAGCCAGCACACTCACACCCTCAATATCTACCGTTACACCATATAAACACCCCATTGGGATTATCTTCTATTGATTTTCCATGCACATCTGAATAGGAAACCCCTACAGTGCAGGTCTCCCCATTATTTCCCAGCTCTATTTCAACAATACATTCACATGATAACCCAAATCCAGGATGACATGGTCCAAGTGCAAGCTTTCCAACTCCAAGTGTAGGCTTTCCAAATGTGAGTGAATATGTTTCACTCCAATGTTTGTATCCTATATAGGTGAGGCTTTCAACCTCATTGCGATTTCTATGGCTTCTTCTTGCATTACTATCTTTTGTTGTGACATCGACAATATTAAATATGGTAAGAGCGACACGATATACCAATCTCGATACCATGAATCTGAGATCACCATATTGGCTTGTCTGATCAGGAATTTCAATCTCTAATCGAAATCCCAGGATGACTCATCTATCATTTGTCGAATTTATTTAAACTCAATTACCGACTGCGCCTTTGACTCAGGCTTTCTAAATTATTTATTCAGTGCTTAATGAGTTTCTCCCAACATTGCGTTGGGGTGATTTGCGCAGTACTTGATATACCAGGTCAAATCTCGGTCTTGTAAGGTCATGACCATCTGCGCTTTCTTGATTTTATCGTCCATAATCTATTGTGTCGACCACACAACTCCTACAACAAACCATAATTGTTCATGGTCTTCACTCCCTACCCATTTAAAAACCAACACCTTCATCACGTTCACCATGTTGAATGGTGGAAGTGGAGGTGGAGGTGGAGGTGAAGGTGTAGGCATATGAGGTGGAGGTGGAGGTGGATTCAGAGTGAATGGACGAGATACCTTGGGATACCCTACTTAATCAACTATACTGCACTTAGCGGTGTAGTCAGCATCGTTCCTTTGTCATCACTAGAAGGGGATTCGATCAACAAACTGTAATCTAAGCTTGTTCCTTCATTTCTTCTAAATAATTTCCCACTTTGTGTAGCTCCAAACATCAAGGTAATTGCATAACCCAATTTTCACATAACAACATTTTAATCCATGTTTTCAATGACTTCAAATACTTACCTCGCGGTCCCTTAAAGAGCCTATGTTTCGCTTTGCTATAGCTAGTAGTTGTATCAATCGCGAGCTCAATCACAAAACTTCCAAGTTTGTGATCAATCTAGTGATCCATGACTCGTGTTATGTTGCTTTCTGATGCTTCGACCAGATGTCGCACCAGTTATGGGTTCCACACTATAGGGTCGTCGATCCTCCACATCCCCTGACAATCTGCCAATCTAGACAACCACTCATGTAGTTTGTCAGGGAAGAAACAAAAGAATGCTTCGGCCTCGTTTGTGTACAAATATCTATGCAACCACTTCTACTTGGAAAATTTAGGGCTCTTGTTCTCTTGAGCCACAAACGCATGCACTTTTTGGTCAATCCACTTCTCGATCTATTTTGTTGTAGGAAACCACTTATTTGACATCACACATCTCTTAGATAGATCCCAATCCCGACAATAAAACCATTTGTTAGCTTAAGGAGGCTTGATCCAAGTTCAAAGTAATTTGCGCCAACCAACAAAACCTTACACTGCTAGCCCTTTCGGTAACAACCTGCGTCTCGCAAGCTGTAGTCTCACCTGAAGAAGTATTGGGGGATGTTAGAACTAGGTTTCTACATCCAAAGATCATGTGATGTGTATTTTGAAGCCGTTATAGCTAAAATATTCCTTTGCGCAAATCTATACCTTCCTATTGTCCGCTATTGCAGGGAGGTTCTGCATGAGTTGCAGATTCAGACAGGTAGGATTCAGGCAAGCATTGGACAAGCGAGCGGGGTTCAAGCGAGCCTGCCACAAGTGAGTGAGAGCATGTTGGAGACAGAAAGGACTCTGGACCTCAGAGTCATCTCCTTAACAGAAGGTATAGTCAGCACAGAAGCATAGGAATACTGCACCCAACTGGAAAAGATCAAAGGAATGGGTGTGAACTTAGCCACGCCGCCACTTCAAGCCCTCCACGCACTTCATCAGGGGGTCTTAGATGAGCTTTGAATCATAGAGAAACGCGTACTAGCGGTGATCAGCAAGGATAAGTTGAACAATGAACATATATTCGCTATGAAGACTCGGGCCCTAAAAGAAAACAAAGAGCTAGCAACACGAAGTCAGAGCCTGGAATCAACAATTACATAGGCATATAATTCAGTCCAAGAGTTACATATTCTGGAGGATGCAGCAGATGCGACAAATATTAGGAAATTGGATGTTGCAGTGTGTGAATCAAAAGATGAAATAGGATGAGTCACTTTTGACTTCCAGATGCAGATACCATAGCTACAGTTGAAACTGTAGCCGACTTCTCCACCAAAGGTCAGGGGGCAGCGCGGCGCAACCATCAAGGAGAACATGACTACTCTAGAGAATGTAGTCAAAGGTTGCGACTTTCTTTTTTATAATGCCATGGATTTGTGGGATACTTTTCAGGAGGACCCAAACCTATAGCGATTGACTATAGAAATCAGAGAGGCCCAACAACAATATGATGAGATCAGGGCAACTGCGCACACCTTTGCGCTAGTCCAACACTTTGCGCACTTACATGAAGGAAGATGATACAAGCACAAGTTGAGGAATTGCAGTGAAAGAATCAGTGTTAAAAGCTTGGCTTTAAGCATGGATAGAGGAGGAACGCCATATTTCTCAGACGATTCAGGAAAAGATGAAAGATTTTCATTAGACTCAAGCGTGCCTTGTGGTGGAAGGACCAACTATAGAAAAACTGGTCGAAGAGGTGAAACAGGCTGCAGTACAGAGCATCGCGGAGCTGGAAGCATTGAAGCAGGAGTTCAGTGAGCTCCACCACAAAGTAGATAAGCCAGTTGAGTGACTCAAGGGCCAGCCACCATATTTTTGTTAGTGGCATGTTGGGATAGGGTCCCTAGGGTCAATTTTAGATAGTTTAATCAATTTTTGGTTATAATTTTGTAAAGAACGTGAAGTCTCCACTAAATGTGGAAGCAGAGTGCATAGTTAAGTAAGAGTCAAAGGGGATTTAGCCCCTTGTATGGGTAAGTGATAGGATGGTTTTTGAACTCACCCAAAGGCCGTGGGTTGTGGTATTGTAATAGAAAGGCTATAAATATTTAAGTCATAGCGAGTCTAGGAACAACATAACTTTTGATGAGGATCTATTGAAAGGGAAAGGTGCCAAGACAGGAAAGGTTTGTTTCCTATACTTAGGCGAAAGGGGAAGGCTCCTATAGCTGAGTGCACTTAGACCTTGGAAAGTCTGCAGCTGAGTGTGCATTCCCCTACAACTGAGTGCATAGGGTAGAAGAGTTTGTAATTTGAACGCTGAATCTCATAAATATAGTTTTGGGTTGAATTGAATGCATCTGTGCCTTGTTCTTTAACTATGCTTAGGTTAATGTATCTTCTCTTTGTAAGTTGCTTTCTATAAATTAATGTGTTCTACTGCACGAATCTATTGGATCGTTAATGTCTATGCATGAAAAGTGTAATGAATTGTTTTCATGAAGCTCTAGATAAGATCTGTTATGGTCACTGTTCAAAATGGGTAGATCTGCACAAAGGCAGATCTAGGGTTGCAATATCTTGAGTGAAAGTAGTGAATCTGTCTCTTTTATGTCTGATAAGTACGATCGTGTACCCTCACAAAGACCTGAAGTTCATTTCGATAGAGTTGTGGTAGCAAACAGTAGGAAGGTGTAGATCTACACGAAGGTAGATATGAGCTATAAGGGCTTCATAATACACATCACACAGTCTTTGGATGCAAAAACCTAGTTCTAGCATCCCCCAATACTGCTTCCGGTTAGACTACAGCCTTTGTTATGCAGGTTGTTGCCAAAAGGGCCAGCAGTGTAGGGTTTTATTGGTTTACGTAAATTACTTTGAACTGGGTCAGGCCCCCTTAAGCCAACATTCCCTGTCATAAAAATATCATCTACATACACCAAAATATACAATTGTTTTGACAACTTTCTTGAAAAACAAAGTTGCATCATCAAGATCATAATGTTTGTAATTGAGTTTTAGAAGATGCTCAGTCAATTTCTCATACCAGGCTCACGATGCTTGTTTGAGGCCATACAAGGATTTGCCAAGTTTGAATACTTTGTGTTCCTAACCCTTCACAAAAAATCATTCTGGTTGGAACATAAAAACATTCTATTTTCTATATCCATTCAAGAAAGCATTTTTTACATCCATTTGATGGAATTTCCAACCATTCTAAGATGCCAAGGAAAAAGTGTCTAGATGGTAGCCCATTTTGTGTTGGGGGGAAATGTCTCCTCATAATCGACCCCTTCCTTCTGTGCAAAACCTTTTTATACAAGCCTAGATTTATTCTTGTCAAGTGAGCCATCTGCTTTATAATTGTTCTTGAAGACCCACTTGCAACCTACTAGTTTGGTTCCCAATGGAGGATTAACTAGCTTCCAGGTAGCATTCTTTATCAAAGCATCATATTCCTTTTGCATCGCTTATTTCCATTCATCATGAGAAGTGACTTATTTGAAGGAGGTTGGTTCAAAATATGTAGACAAATTTAGTTTACAATCATATGAGACATCCATATCAACAGGTGAATCAGGATCATCTACATCACCTCCATTATGTCTGGTTGAGCTTCTTCTTCTTGTCTTTCCAACCTCATCAAGATGAACACTTTCAGGTGCCTTTGTGAACCATTTTGGAGAACCTTTGTGAGATGGCCCAGGTTTCTCAGTTGGCTGAGGTGGGGTTGAATCAATATTTAGCCTCCCAATTATGTCAATCACATCATTGAAAGTGTCATCTTAATCAGTGGTTGGAGCTTCATGTGGGGGAGAGAGTGCTTCAAAAGACGATTCCATAGATTGATCTAGTATAGATATCCCCTCTTCAAGATGTGGAATCTCATTATAAAACTCTTGAAAATACTTTGCATGTCTAAATTTATCCAAGCGATCAAGATATCGTTCAACAACATTGCAGTCTTGGAAGATTCAAGAAAGATCACATCCCTAGATATTGTAAAATTCTCATAAACCTCATCATAGAGATGGTATACTTTGGAGGTATTTGAATACTCCAAGACGATACATTTGTGATTCCTTGCACCAATTTTTCTTCTATGTTCCTGAGGTATCAAGGCATAAATGGTGGAACCTAAAACCCTGAGATGCCTCATCGAAGGAATGTGGCCATACCACATTTCATAGAGAGTCTTATTTTTGATAAAATGATATGGATACCTATTCTTTATATACATAGCACATAGAACTGCATCAGCCCAAAACATTAGCTTAACATTCATGAAAAATATTATCGAACGTACCATATTTAAGATTGACCTATTCATTCTTTCAGCTACTCCATTCCATTGGGAATTATAAGGCATGGTTGTTCAATGTTTGATCCCATGTTGGTGAAGATAGTTTTCAAACTAATTTGAAGTATATTATTTTCCATTATCAATACAAATGGAGCTTATATGAGATTGTGCATCATTTTCAATCCATGCATGAAATTTCTTGAACGTTTCAAAGGATTCAGACTTGTTCTTCAATAAATAAACCAAACACATTCTTCTATAATAATTAATAAATTCCATCATATATTTATTACCATTCATAGAAGGAACATCCATTGGGCTACACAAATCATAATGAATGAGTTCAAGTTTTCTATGTGCTTTGGAATGAGAATCATGAAAATCTATTTGTTGTTCTTTCTTGAGATACAAGCATCACATCACTCAACTTTCCTAGGAATAGTTAGAAAACCAGTAACACCATTTTTCTTCAACAAACGAAGGATGTCATAGTTCAAATGTCCAAATATAGCATGACATAAAAGACTTGATGGAATTGTACTTCATCATAGTGAGACTGTATGAAAAGTTATGTGCAGGAGCAAATGTTCCTTGCAACTTCAGAGGTCTTTCTTCTTCTATCCTAGTCATGACAAGTGAGTGATTTGATGCTTTTCTGACCTCATCCTTGCCATAAAATATGTGAATGGAGTGTCTTTGATCTGATTTAGAATATTAGTTTGCAGTGCTAAGATCTTCCTCAGATTATAAACAAAATGCTTTCATTTTTCTTAAGGCTTCATCAATTTTTGCAAGTAAAATGAAGAGTTTTTATGTTAATTTTATGAGAAATTTAACATAAACCAGAAACTGAATAGCAACATAAACCTATACAAAACATTATCAAAAATGCATTACAACAAGCACATGATAAAGGAGTTCACCCCTCCTGGGCTACGTCTCCTTGGTCCAACTTCCAATGGCTTGAGCCTCTCTATTATGCTCAAAAGTGTAAAAAGTTGTGTATGCTTAAGTGCTTCTAAAACCTACTCCAATCATTTCAGAATACTCAAAAATGGCTATATAGCCTCTTTTTGCAACCAATTTGGAGGAAAACTCAAGAATTTATGACTTCTCCTAGTTCTCCCGCTATTCATTCCACAAATTTCTCCACATCCAACAGGAACCCACGTTTTTTCTCCAAAAATTCTCTAACCAAGCAAGAATTTTGCCGCACGGTGGGCCATAATCTATCGGCACGACTATCTTATCACAAATCGTAATTGGAAAGGACTGATGGTCTTAAGGTCTATGATAGCAATAGGGAAATGTGTGATTGCGATCTGGTGGACCCGATAGAACAATTAACTGGAATTCATTCGCATCCAAGAACTTATCACAAATTGGCAGAAAACCAGTGGTCCTATTCATATGTGGGACTTGGCCTATTTTGATATGTGATTTCCATCTGTGATCCATCACATCACAACCAGGGTATATTGGGGGGTGATTGTCTGAAATGCTTCTCTTCACCGATGTGCAATTGTGATCTATCACAGCACGCTGCCAACCCCGCCTGGTCTTATCGCATCGCAACCATTCCCTCCTCAGGGGCTGATTTTTAATGCTGACCTACTTGCAATTGCAATTTGCGACATGCGGGGGCCAATGGTAGCTTTCCACTCAACGCCTCGTCATTCATTGAAGGACCTTTCCACATCATCTAATTCTGCCATGTGAGCAAGTCAAACTTGAACTTTGACTTGCTATAACTTTTGCATACGAGCTCGGATTTGAGTGTCGCTCACACTGTTGGAATCAGAATGACAAGCTCTTCAATTTGAAGCTAAGTTTATCAAGATTCTGACACTTTTAGTTTTTAGCATAATTTTGAGCACCTGATCACTCCTCCCCACTGAAAGTTTTTTGGACCCAAAAATATCGCTTTAAATTGACCAGTAGGTGAGGGTATAACTACCTCACCTTTCCAATCTTGATCCATTGATCACTGAATTGGAACTTGTGATCTCGACGATTCTTGTTGTGCCTTTCTGTGTACTTGCCTTTGCCCTTTTCAAGTTGTCCTTGCACTATTTGATGTACCATTTGGAGTTGTTTGATGAACTCTTTGGCCTTGTCCATGTTATTATCATTAGCAACATCCTTCTTACCAAGATGATACAAATGGTAAACAAATTCCTCCACTTGATTCCTTTGACTCAAGCTTGAATATACATCTTGAAAGTATGTATTTTTCTTAACATAACTTTCATGTAAAACAAAATGATGCTTGAGGAAAGTAGTTATACAAACTATAGGCCTAGAAAGTACATCAACAAACTTGTCGTTTATACCTTTCTTATACCTTTTGACTGATTGGAATAAAAGAAAACCCATCCAATGAAAGTGCATTTGTCGCTGCAACTTAAACACTTTATCATTGAAAATTTTTGAATGAAAAGAGATGGGCTTACCACATTCAAAAAAGACTACACCCATGGCATAGTCACATACAACAACCTAAAACTTAAATGACTGTCTCAAGTCTGGAAATGCAAGTACTGGAGCTATACTGATATTTTGTTATAAAGCATCAAATGCCTCTCATTGTTTTCCTCCCCATTGGAAGACCTTTTGCACAACTTCCAACGAATGCAAATTAACTACAATAGAAGAAAAATTAACAAAATTTCACCTCCAACATTGGGCTAATCCCAAAAAACCTCTTATCCAAATTACTATTTTGAGCCAATCTGCATAAATTGCGAGCAAAGAAAAGGCATCTGTGGCTTCACAGGGATGTATGATTCCTTCAGTTGTGTTTGCAGGAATGGAGTCAATACCACCACAGGTTTTTATGGCTTCAATCTTGGAGAGGTCTAACTTCTCCTCACCTTCTCCACATCCCACGCAGATTGCCAAAAATCCTTTGGGAACCTAAACATGCTTGGAAGAAACAATTTCAGGGCTCAAGTACATCAAAGAAGTTTTATCCAACATATACTTTGACATCTTCAAAAAAAATGTTCTTGGCATATGAACTCAAGTATTTTTTTCTCATACATGACATGTTCATAATGAAATTTTTTGAAAATGAATTTGTCATTCAAATAGACTATTTGTCTAGAAATGGCTTCAACACATCTTTCTTCATGTGTAAAAGTAGTAGGAGCATGGCAAAGAACAAAAAGCATAACAAGCCATTCAAACAAACCTTCCCTGGTTTTGAATGTCGTCTTCTCTATATCTCCTTCAACAACTCTACTTTGATGAAAACCACTTCTTAAATCCCATTCAAGGAAATGCTTACCATTCTTCTTGGGCACCTAAAAGAGGTGCACTAGACGGTAAAGGAGTATGCCAAATGATCCTTTTATTCAACAATCCCTAGATTTGTGTCATAATTTCTATGTTTTCCATCACTGACATCCTGTACATGCCAATGTTAGGAAGAAGACACTTTTGCTACAACTGTAACTCGGGTTGGATTCCCCTCTTGGGAAGTAATCCTTTTGATTCCTGAAACATTTCATCAGATTTAGTAATAGCGTCAACCAAATCAGTTTTCAAATTCAAATTACAACCATCAAATGCTTCATAATCAATATCATTCTCGAGTTTGATCATGAGAAGCATAAAATTCTTGCTCGAATTCACTTGTCTTTCATCTGCCCTGCATTAACAAGTGAAAGATTTATTTTCTTTCTGTGAGCTCTCACAGTATATTCTACTCCATTTTTTAATATGTGATATTTGTTTTCATGTCTATGGAAAATAGATTTGTTTTCATAAAGGTATGGGCTACCCAAAAAGATGACCAAATATCTAATGGCACAACGTCAAGCTCCACTTCATCTATGAATTTTGTAGTGATAGCGAATTTCAGTTTACACTTTCTCATAACATGCAATTGCGCATTGTCACATACCCATCCAAGTGGATATATTTTATGATCTGGAACAATTTATAGATTTAAACTCTTGACAATGTTTTCTAAGATAATATTGGCTTGAGAACTGCTATCAAAGAATGTATCAATCTTGTTATGTTTCGATAGCACCCTTAAGTGAAACAGTTCTATTCTCCTCTTTTCATTTGGAGTTTCATTTTGTGAGCCTGAAGAACTAGTGTTGGCAATGGATTCCTTTCCTTGAAACCCCATGACTGTGATTTTTGTTTCATCGCCTAATTCAGATCCCAAATCCTGTTCTTGAGTGATTGTAGCTGTCTTTTCTTTTCCTTTGTTTATGAATTTCTTTGGTTTCATTTTGGGATGCAGCATCCAATAGTGACCTTCATCGTGACCCTCTCTAGAAAAATGTTTACAGATTGTTTTCCCTCCTTCCTTTTTAATGGATCCATTTTTCTTTCCCTTGAAACCCTTTTCTTTTCCCTTACTCTTAAATGGATTTTTACTACCTTCTTTTGGGGTTTTTTTCCCTCTTGCCTCAAGATGATTGGCTTGCACACACACATCATCTAGATTACTACGATTAAACATTAGGATAGTATGCCTAAGGTAACTGTGTAAACCCTCTATGTACTTCAGCAAAGTGTCCTGTGATTGCAAATTTACACCTAACATTAGAGACCTTTTTCTAAATTCTTGGGTGTAATATTGCACATTTTGAACTCTAAGTTGTCTAAAGTTCTGCGAATTCATGATGGCTTTTTCCATATAAGCTAGAGGGTAGAATTGTCTTTTAATTGTAGCAATGAAATAATTCCAAGAAATTGAGATCTTATTGTGTTTTTTAATCTCCTCTTGGGTCTTTGATTCCCAACATACTAGTGTAGCACCCTCCATTCTCAAGGAAGCTAACTGCATTTTTATTGTATCCTCTTGATGGTTTTGAATTCTACAATAGACCTCCAACTGACGAATCCAATTATCAAGCTTATCTACATTCACTTCACCATTATACATAGGCAACTTGAATTTAACATCAAATTTAAAAAGGATGATTTACTAGTTCCTTTTGAAGAATGATGATGAGTATGAGTAAGGGTCGTGTTAGTGGTAGAGGGTGAAGATGCTTGTGAAGAAGAAGATGAAGAAGATGATGTAGAGGGTGGAGGTTTGTCTCCATTCCCGTTACCTCCTTTTCCATTACCTCCTCCTGAAGAGCCTTCTCCTTTGGGAGGTTTGGAACTTTCCCCTTGAAACCTGTTATTCCTCTCTTCATAGAGGACCTTCACCATCTCTATCATATCAAAGAAAGCCTTTCTGAAGGCCTTCTCATCTTCTATCATGTTTGTAGGTTCTCCTTCATGAGACATGATATCTGGAGTCTCAACTACAACTTGAGGCTGAACTCGTTTTGGGATTTTGGCAACCTTGCTCTTCTTCCCCTTTACCCAAATTAAGGGCTTCCAACTAGCTCTCCTTCACCTCTTTTCAGTCTTAACCCTTGTAAGCATGAAGGAACCATCTCAACAATCCACAGAATTTTTCAATCTTGAGGAAGAAGAAAAGCCAAGGGCTCCATCACCAATCATTTTGTTACCAATTTCTATTTCAATAAGAAGAACACCTGAAATTGACCCGATCCAATAGGAAATATATGATTATATAGAAGACTTGGAGAAGAGAGCTACAAAATATGCCACTGCATCCTCTTCAAATCAAGAAAAAGACATTCATTCTGATAGTCCACAAGAACATCCAATTATAAATACTCTCAAACAGGAGATTTATGAATTGGAGACACTAAATAGGCACTTAAAACAACAACATGAAACATTGAAAATGAAGAATAAAATACATAGAACCAAGAATGAAAGTATTCTATTACATCTTGGTCTATGGTACGAAAAGAATAAGAAACTGAAAGAAAAGAACAAATCCCTTAAGAGAAAAATCATAAGTCTGAAGTATAAGATTCTGATGAAGAAAATGAGAATGGAAGCCACCAAGAAGAAAGCAAGGAAGACAAATCTATATATTTTGGCTCAAGTAGTTGAAGACGTTCAGTAACAGGAAGGGTTCATCAATTTTGAAATCTTGCATGAGGACATGCAATGACCTCCAAGTGGGGGAATATTAAACCTCACAATTTCTTCTTTTGACATCCTTTTTTAGCCCATCTATTTCATTTTCATCTTCATAATAGCACATTAGGCATCAAGTTACAGGAATTATGACATGGCAGGTATACAAGTGTCTTTTATTTCATAGAATGATAATGTTCTTTATTATTTATTTTAATGTTTACTTCAGTTACCGGATTACAATGATTTTTTAGCTAATACATGATTCTGCAGCCAAGTCTATGGTTTGTCAGGTTCCAAGGTGCCAACCGGGAAGCGAAATATATGAGTAGGTGGCAATTGATGCACTCAACAATTTCCTCCTACTCTCATGAACCATATCAATGGAAATAGGTCCTAGTAATGCAGTCAAAGGCGAAGTCAACCTCTGTAGTCGGCAATAGGCGAGCGAGAACGAGATTTGTGCCTCACGATTTGCTTCGATGATAGAAAATCGTGAGTGAATTATGTGATGTTTTTTTTTCAAGTTAAATTTAATTTATGTTGATAAGGATTAGGCATATAGCTCTGAAAAAATAATTTCCATGAAATCTATAAATATGCCTCTCGGCATAAATGAAAATGGTGATAGTAAGGATGCGACAACAAGACTAAAACTTTATTATTGATACTCTTTTTTTAAATAATCATTTCGTTTTCTCAAAAATCATCCATGTGTGGTTAAGTGCTTGATCGATAGCATAGTGATTTCCTACTTCTCGTGGAGGGCCTGCTCGAGACAGTAAGGGTTTCTATTGTGTTTTAGCAGTTAAAAATTAGCTTTATATTTTCCATATATTTATGTTTATTAGATTGAGTAATTGCAATTTTTATTTCTTTTAGATTTAAGTCGAGACCATTCTACTAATAATTTCTATTTTTTAGAGATTTTGGATGCACATGGATAGAGCATAGCAGCAAGGACATAGTTTTACATTTCAATTAAATAGATAGAACTTTATCTTTCTTATAGACAATGGATTTATTCGCAGAAATGAATGTTAAATTTCAAGCATGTGTGATCTTTAATTTAAGTGGGTGTGAGTGTGTTTAAGCAAGAGTTTGTTTCATTTTATTTCATGCAAGTGTGGTTTCTATTTATACAGATGTGTGATGACATTAATAGTAGTTTTCATTTCCGCAAATTAGTGTGTATATAATGCAAAGTGTGGGATTAATTTTCATTTATGCCAAGTGTGAGATTGATTTTCATTTATGCCAAGTGTGAGATTTTTATTTCAAGGCAAAGTGTGGAATTTTATAAACAAAAGTAGTTTTTTTTTTAAAGCAGGAGAGTGTGATCTTATTTTATAGGAATAACTAATTTACTCATTAAAGACATGTGCATCTGGATAACTCAATTTAATTTAGAATTCGTGTGAGTAATAAAAGACTTCTAACACATACACTTCATCAGTTTACTAGCCTTGGTTGATAATTCATGTAAGTAATTTAAGGTCAATTAAGTTATCAAACAAGTTTAAGCTATACCAGTTTTGGACATATAATTTTAAGCTCTACCCGTATATATCCATCTTAATCATAAATCTATTAAGAGTTAAGAGGGATCAAATTTCTTGAGTTGTAAACCTCTTTTAGAGCATAGAAATTGAAAAAAGGTTTGCACCTATAGATATTTTGATCCCCTCGGAGCTTGATATATCTATTGTTGAAAAATGCAACAATAAAGTCTCAATTTGCTTTTCCCTTGGTCAAATTGAGAAAATTTGAATTTCCACATTAGTAGACAACTTGGATGCAGCTAATTTTTCTGACATAGCTTGTGCCACCTAGTTTACTCATTAAATTCGAGTTAGAGGGCTTGGAGTTCAATTAAGCATGTGTGATTGCTAATTTGTAGAAATCAAGGTCAGTTGTTTCAATTTGTTTTCATTTAAACTAGTTCCAATTGTTGGATGAACTAGTGGAAGGTCAACTGTGTAGTGGGACATCAGTCTAACTCAATGATCATCCAGTTAACTAATTAATTTGTCCAAAATAGCCAGTGCATGCAAAGAATTCGAGATCCCCAACTGTGTTGGAGATTCTAAGGTAATGTAACTTTAGTTGTAGACTACTCTTGAGTGTACAAGTGTGGCATGCAATCAGATGGTCAACATTGGGAATTGCACAATCATTTTCGAGGGAATTCCTAAATAAAAGGGGCCTAATTTCCTTAGGAATTTTGCAAGGAAATAAGGGCTCAATCAGAGGAAGAAATTGAATAAGTCTGGGTGACCAGAGCTTCCCAGTGAGTAGAGAGATAGATTATTCACTTATAGGTTGAGCTCAAATTGAGTTATCAATTGTAATACATCTCTATTCATCAGATTAATGCAGGCAGACGAAGAGGTTTTAGCTGATTTCTTTCCCCTGGAAAAATATTGTGTGTATGTGTGTTATTTCTCATTGCATGTTTGTGATTGATGTTCTAAATTAGGAATTGAATTCGGCATAGCAGTAGAGTAGGTTTGTGTCTTGTGATTTTTGATTAAAATTTCATGAGTACATGGTTTCACAGCAGGATTCACATTAGAGGAGAAATTTCAAAGTAATTTCTCAAGAGGATTGAATTTGCAGTTCTGTGTAGCAAAATCTCCTCAGAGTTGGGATGATGGCCTTCAATGGGCTGAGACTAGAGTATGCCTTGGAAGGCATCTCTAATTTCATTGCATGCAAGGATCACATGGAGGCGATGTTGGATTGTTATAATATGTCAAGACTGATATTGCAAAACCACAAGCATCTAATGCACAAAACCTAGCCCAATGGAAGAAAGATGTAGCCAAGGAAAGGAGAATAATATTAGAGGGAGTGAAAGACCACATTGTCTCAAATATCCATGGGAAAGAAACTCCTTACATAATGTGGCAAGCAATGATAGAACGACCATAGGAAACTAGCCCTCAGATACAAACTTCAAAATATCAAGATGTAGAAGAAGGACACTATTCCGCAATATCTGAGAGATTTAAACAAGTTTTTGATGAACTTGGTGAGGTTGGTGTGAATATTGTAGAAGATTACTTCATAAGCCTAGCCCTTTTAGGCCTTCCCAAGAGTTGGCATAACTACCAAGATTCGGTGAACGAGAGGAAGAAACTACCAAATTGGAAATTGTTATGGTCCAATTTGGCACATGAGGAAATAAGGCGGAATGCCAAAGATGGGACTTCATCCAAGGCAAGGATAAAGAAAAATTTGCATTGGTTGGGAAAGGAAAGAAGGGAAAAGGGAAGAAATATCAAACCAACCTAGAATATGGCCAAGTGGGAAAGAAGAAAGATTTGTCCAAAATTAAATGCTTCAATTGCCATGAATTCGAACACTATGCCACAAAGTGTCCACACAAAAATTCGAGCAGTAGGTGAAACCTTGGCTTCACAGTTCGAGCTTAACTTCACCCTTATCACATGCATGGCCAACACAGTGATGGAGAGCATGTGGTACTTGGACTCAGGTGCATCATTCCACATGACATGATGTAGAGAATTTTCAGTGACCTGGAAGAGAAATATCTCCATATGCATATTGAGATGGGGGATGACGAAAGGTACAATGTGACCTGGATTGGTACAATCACCTTTCAGAGGGAATTGGGCTCCCCTTTGAGATTAAAGGATGTCATGTGCGTTCCAAGCCTAGAGAAAAATCTCATCTATGTTGCAATTTTGGAAGAACGTGGTTAGGATGTGATCTTCAACAAAGGGAAAGAATTCCTAAGACACATAGCCACTAGACAAGTGAAGTAGATTGAGGTTCGTGTGAAGAACCTGCATAAGTTAGATGTGGAATATTGTGTTGCATTAAGAAGTAAGGCGAAGAAAGTGCAAAATCGCGATGTCGGTGAACTTTTCCATAAACGACTTAGCCATTTGCATCATGACACCTTAAATATTATGCAACAAATAACAATTGGCCTCCCCAAAGGGGCACTTGATTAGCAAGATGTATGCAAAGGATGTACCTTGGGGAATTATGCAAATCCACATTCCATGATTGGGACACCAAAGCACATGCAGTCTTCGAAAGGCCCCACTCTAATGTCTATGGACCTTTCTCGACAACCTCCACTATTAGACACAAATATTTTGTCATTTTTATTGATGATTTCTCAAGGAATTGTTGGATCTTCTTCATGCGGAAGAAAGATGAGACATTCTCCAAGTTCATAGAATTCAAGGCACTAGTTGAGAAAGAAACTAGCAAGAAGGTGAAGGCTCTCATGAGAGATAATAGATATGAGTAAGTTTCGAATGAATTCAAAATTTTATGAGTGAAAGAAGGAAATCAAAGAGAGCTAACAACACCCCACAACCCACAGCAGAATGGGGTGGCTGAGATAAACGCTGTGAGGGTTGTGTTGCATGACCAAGTCTTACCACTACATTTATGGGTAGAGGCATGCAACACAATAGTCTACTTGCAGAACTAGAGTCCTCATTATTGAAGAATCTAGGGAAAATAAGTGTAGTGTGATTCTTCATTACTTGATAACAATTTGTGGATTATTTTTGTTTTTTCTTTTTAGCTTAATCTTCTTCTTTTATTATTAATGCATGTGTGTGTACTTCATCAAACTGCTATCAAAACATAAGAACAAGAATACAAGATGTTGGCTCTCTGCCAGGGCCAAAACCTCTTTTCTCTTGAGAGGAAAACCCTTTAGTAAGTTTCTCTCATTTAAGCTTCTTATTGATCAATTTCAAACCCTAGACCCGTGACTTGAAAATCCTCCAAGCACAAGTCAAGTCCTTCCGGCACTTTGTTTCCTCGATACTTCCTCCATCCAATACTTCGTTCTTTCTCAATTGTTGATAAACCTTGTTACACTTTCTCTAGAAGAGACACCTTTTGATAAGTCCTTTTCTTGAGATGATCCCTTCCTTCTCTTCACCAACCAATCAACTTGAATGACTGTAATATGAGAGTTGTTATAACAACAGAGATAACCTCCTTTTCATTTGCAGGTGTGACTGTAATAGGCTTTGGAACATCATTATTACCTTCTCTCTTCTTCCTTACTTCTTCGCTTGAGTGGGAGGTACTTTAGGTCTATGCTCTTAGCCCAAATGATGAGGTTTGTGTGATTATGGTAGAGGGTTGCTATAACAGTAGAGATACCCTCTCCTTCTTCACACGTGTGACTATTTTATACCCTAGAAAAGAGTCCTCTTGACTTTGATTATGTACCCTTCTTCTTCGTTGCCCTTGGAACCCCTTTCCTTCGTCCTTCTTTGTCGCCCTTGGAACCCCTTTTCTTCATCCTTCTTCGTTCTTTTCTTGCGTCATTTTTCTTGTTGATTTCAGAGCTATCTTCGTGTGTTATATTGGAGTGGGAAAACTCTATATATAAAAGGAATGTCCCTCGTTTTAGGCTGACTAGAAGACCGACATGTTAATTTTTTGTAGGCCGACTTGTTGTGCAGACTTTGGATGGTTTCTATGGTGGTTTTACATGCTTGAAGGAGCTTCTTTGATGGTGCCTTTTCATAAGAGGAGACTTGAATTTTCTTGGAGGTATTCTCTTGACTTTAATACATAATCAGACATGGTGTAACATGACCTTTAAGGTCTTCAACCTTTTCTTTTGACTATTTGACTCACCTATAGCACTTTAACTAGTGCTAGACCTATTTCAATGAGAAAGAAATGCATTGACATATATTATAAGAATAATATTTCTTTTCTTGAATAAATACAAATATCAAAAGTACATTTATGAAGACCAAACCTAGTTAAATTTCCTTCAACACTCTCTCTTAACTAGGGAGGTATTCATATAACATTACAAGGTGTTTGGATATTATCAATCTCTGAATAATTCACATAAGAGAAACCGGATTTGCAATTCATCTGTTATAGAATTATATCAATCAACATTGTCAAAATGCAAGGCATTGACTAAAAGCTCCATCTCTTCACGAGATCATGAGATACAATGCTGGAGAGACCAATTATTTATAGACACCTTCATCATTGTCTCTCAAGGTACATACCCACCTAGGTGTTCTCTGATTATGACCTTTTAGGACTCTTCTTATCTTGGGTTCCTAGCCCTCAAAGAATATCAGTCCTCTTGCCTACTCTTGTCTTGGATGCCCTACACATCCTCAAAGAGTATCAGATGCCAGATGATTACCTAATCCTCCCATTCTTTCTTCCCAAGTGAAGACAAGAATGTTGTGTCTATCTTGTGTCTACATTTCCATTCGTGGCCTTCATCTAGACTTACAGTTGTCACTCCTTTGTAATCAGGGATGATCCAAAACTCCCTCTTGATCAGGGACTTGTCATAGCTCCCTTTTAACTCGAGACTCTTTCATTCATCATCAACTTCTTCTTCATGGGTCCTTCAGCTACTTGATCTCCTTCCTGTCTTTGATGTCATGAAGTCTTTGTTCGAACTTCTTCTCGGTAGGGCACCATCCATTGATCACTTTCCTTCCTAGTTTGGCATGTCATTGCTTCCTTTGTGGAAAGTGTCTTTCTTTCCATACATCAGGTTTTGTTGTCATTTGGCTACTCCTTTGTCATATCTCCATACTTTAGAGTACTCTTCCCTTGGATGCTTCGTTGTACTTGCTTGTTGACATGCTTTGACCTAGTAGCCCATCATGACTTCATCCTGATATTCCTTCAATATTTTGTTTTCTTTTGTTGGATGATTGCTTCATCACAACATCTTTGTAGAGTAGAATCAGTTATCTACATCTTTCATATCTCCAAGGCCTTCATAGGTGTCAAGTGTCCTTCCTTCCTTTATCAGATTTGTCCTGCCTTCTTTCAGGAGATATCTTCAGAGTATCTTGTTAGATAGTGATTCTCAATGATCATGGTGTTCTTCACATGCTTGATCTCTTTCTTCATTTTCTTCTTCTTAGATAGATGGGTCAACCATATTATGCTTCTTGTGAGAGTATTTCTCCATTGATTTCTTCCTAGACTAGTCAACATTTCTTCTTGCTTCTTA
The DNA here is from genome assembly GCA_000404065.3 of Pinus taeda. Classification (NCBI taxonomy): domain Eukaryota; kingdom Viridiplantae; phylum Streptophyta; class Pinopsida; order Pinales; family Pinaceae; genus Pinus; species Pinus taeda. The sequence continues at coordinate 72,091 of APFE030985763.1, forward strand.
GTCAGCAATCTTATACTCCTTATGTGAACATATTCTTTTGTTGACCTTCATTGCATTGTAGTACATGCCTTTGAGCATGTCCTTGGTTAAAGATATTATTTCATACTTGATCATGTTATATAACTATTCCCATGACTCAATAATATACAAATGATAACATGACTAATTTGAGGCATGCATACCTCATCTTGATTTTCCTTTGATCATCTTAGCTTCATTTGGTTGTCCTTATTGTAGCCCTTCTTGCTTCATTTTAGCTTACCTACATATCATCCTTTTCTTGAATCTTGTGAATGGGATTCCCAATGAAACATGTGCCTTGGTTTATGAACCTTCTTTTGAAGATTCCATCGTAGGATCTTAAAGACCCTTGCCTTGCAAATGTTTCTTTTATTTTGATGATGGAGGTCTTCTAAGATTCTTAATCATGACCAATCTTCTTTTATCATGGATGAGGTCATATACTAGGTATGCTCCTTCTATATGAATATCTTGAGCTATTTCTACCACGCTCCTATATTCTAAAAGATATTTCTACCCATGCATTTTTATTCTCATTATAAATGCTACATTTACATGAGTATCTAGAACTCTATGTACTTCATGCTTCTAGATTCTAGAAGATGTTTCTAGTCATGCAATTTTATTTTATTCCTACATGCTCCTATCCTACTCAAAACCTTGAAAGAAGACTTGAAGTAAATAGTTTGTCTTAGTCATAGTAGAGATCCGATGAATATTCCTTCTTTTGCTTCTTTTCTTCTTCTTTCACCTCTTGAGTCATGTGAGTTGCTTCCCTCTTTATTTTGTTGTTGTTTTCCTTCTTAAGCTTAGGACAATTTCTTTTGTAGTGTCCATATTCTTGGCATCCAAAACATTGGATTTTGGGAATGCCTTTGTTGTTTGTTCTTCGTGGACTGAAATTTCCAAATTTTCCCTTTCTCTTGGCCATGGTAGAAAATGCTTTCTCCTTTGATCCCACATCTTCATTTGTTTTAAGTCTGGTTTCCTATGTCCTGAATAGAGACCACATTCCACTGAGTGTGGTTGCTTCCTTCTTGGAATATATTCTTGATGTGAAGTTGCCCCAATCCTCAGGTATAGCATTGAGTACTAAAATTGTCATCTCTCTATCAGACATGACTTCCCCAAGCTCTTCAAGTTGATCTCTCATGTCAAATATTTTCATGAAGTAGGGAACTATTCCTTCCTTTTTTATCTTCATCTTGTACAATTCATTCCTTAGAGATATTACTTATCCAGTTGTGGATACCTAGAATAGATCTACTAGATTATCATAAATTTATTTTGATGTTTCAAATTTGGAGACATAAGGAATGAGAGAGTCTTTGATTGATTCTATCATAATCCTTTGAGCTCTTGTCTCATCCTTATTGTACTTAGCTAAGGCTTGAGTTTTTTCCTTAGCAGAGATAGTGATATTCCCTTTGACATGTTCAATAAGTTCATTCTCCTTGAGAATAAAATCAGTCCTCTTCTTCCATGCAAGAAAGCTATTGGTACCTACCAATTTATTGCTTTGCTTACAAAAAGACATTGATGTATATTCAAAAGGGGATATGTACTTACTTGATATATTTTGAGATGTAGCGGATTTCCTTTCTCTTTGAAGACTTGATGGCTTGCCTTCCTAAGATATTGATGTTCTTCAAGTTGCCTTCTCCAAGTGGACTTGCTTGATGATGAGATTTGTTTGATGACTTGTAGCTTGCTGTAGGTCCTCCTTTAATCTTCTCTTATTTGTAGGTGCCTTTATGTAAGGATTTTCTTCTTGCTATGTAGACTTCCTTGATGAATGATGGATTGGAGACCTTCTTGTCCTTGAAGTGATTGAGAATTCTAGGCTTGTTTCTTCAACCTTGTAGATGTACTTCCTTGATAAGTTTTCTTGAGTTTCCCTTTCCTTGATGTGTCACCTTAGCTCTGATACCATGTTGAAGAATCTAGGGCAAATATGTGTACTGTGATTCTTCATTACTTGATAACAATTTGTGGGATCCATTTAATTTTTCTTATTAGCTTAATCTTCTTCTTATTATTATTAATGCATGTGTGTGTACTTCATCAAACTTCTACCAAAACATAATAACAAGAATACAAGATGTTGGCTCTCTGCCAGGGCCAAAACCTCTCTTCTCTTGAGAGGAAAACCCTTTAATAAGCTTCTCTTATTGAAGCTTCTTATTGATCAATTCCAAACCCTAGACCCCTGACTTGAATATCCTCCAAGCACAATTCAAGTCCTTCTGAAACTTTGTTTCCTTGGCACTTCCTCCTTCCGACACTTCGACCTACACTTCGTTCTTTTTCAATTGTTGATAAACCTTGTTACACTTTCTCTAGAAGAGACACCTTTTGATAAGTCCTTTTATTGAGATGATCCCTTCCTTCTCTTCACCAACCAATCAACTTGAACGATTGTAATAGGAGGTTTGTTATAACAGTAGAGACAACCTCCTTTTCCTTCTCATGTGTGACTCTAATAGGCTTTGGAACAACCTTATTACCTTCGCTCTTATTCTTTACTTCTTCACTTGAGTGGGAGGTACTTTAGGTCTATGCCATTAGCCCAAATGATGAGGTTTATGTGACTGTGGTATAGGGATGCTATAACAGCAGAGAGACCCTCTCCTTCTTTGCATGTGTGACTATTTTCTACCCTAGAAAACAATCCTTTGGACTTCGGTTATATGCCCTTCTCCTTCGTTGCCCTTGGAACACCTTTTCTTCGTCCTTCTTCATTCTTTTCTTGCCTCCTTTTTCTCATTGATTTCAAAGCCATCTTGGTGTGTTATATTGGAGTGGACAACCTCTATATATATAGGATTTTCCCTCCTTTTCGGCTGACTAGAAGGCTGACATGTTAACTATTTGTAGGCCAACTTGTTGTGCATACTTTAGATAGTTTCTACGGTCGTTTTTCATGCTTGAAGGCGCTTCTTTGGTGGTGCCTTTGCATAGGAGGAGACTTGAATTTGCTTGGAGGTATTCTCTTGACTTTAATACATAATCATACATGGTGTAACATGACCTTTAAGGTCTTCAACCTTTTCTTTTGACTATTTGACTCACCTATAACACTTTAACTAGTGCTAAACCTATTTCAATGAGCAAGAAACTCATTGACATATATTATAAGAATAATATTTCTTTTCTTGAATAAATACAAATATCAAAAGTACATTTATGAATACTGAACTTAGTTACATTTCCTTCAACACTCATCGGATTCTTGGTATGATTATATTGGAAGAGGCCTTCTCGGGGAGAAATTCGGATATGTCATACTTCAAGATTTTTGTAGCCTCTATTTACTGCCATGTCTCCAAAGAATCAAGGAAGAATCTAGAACCAACAACAGAGTTGAGGATATTTTTTGGTTGCAGAGAAACTCCTCACAATTAGCATTTGTATTTACCTTCCCTCAGAATGACAGTTGTGAAAAGGGATGTAAAGATTGATGAGGAGAAATTGATGCGGTGATCTCTTAAGAGGGAGATTTTGATCCCACTAGAAGAGGAGATTTTAGCTTCAAATGAGGGGCCTCAAGAATTTGTGGAGCAACCACGAATTTAGGAGCAAAGAGTGGAGACATCAACTCAAGTTGAACCATTTAGAGAAGGTAGGGAAAGAACCAGGGAAGCTGATAGACTTGTGCAGGATGCAGAGGAGGATGTGAGAGCTCCTTGAAAATTTGTGTAGGCAAAGAAGGTCACCTAAATAGTACACTAGCTACATGACTCTAATAACTGAGCTTGTAGAGACTGAGCCATCCTCTTTCGAGGAAGCAGTAGAGAAACTTGTATGTGTTGATGCAATGGTGGAAGAGTACAAATCCATTGTAAAGAATAGTGTTTAGGAAGTGATCCCAAGGCCGACAGATAAATTGGTTGTGGGTTTGAGATGGATCTTCGAGGTTAAGCATGCAACAGCCGAAAGCATAGAGATGTATAAGGCCATATTTGTGGCCAAGGGATACTCTCAAGTTGAGGGAATTGACTATGAGGATACCTTTGCTCCTGTAGAAAGGTACTCATCCATTAGATCAATTCTTGCATTGGATGCGCAGATGGGGTGGAAGATCCATCAAATGGATGTAAAAACAACATTACTCAATGGTGTTATTGAGGAGGAGGTGTACATTGAGAAACCAGAAGGTTTTGAGACACTTGATCGAGAGTATCATGTGTGCAGACTCAAGCGAGCATTGTACAGTCTCAATAAAGCACCCCATGTTTGGTACATTAGGATCGATAATTATCTCACTTGTTTGGGTTTCACCAAAAGTGAAGCGGATGTAAACCTCTATCTTATCTTGGTAGAAGGAAAATTGCTTATTATTGTCTTATATGTTAATGATGTTGTTTTAACTGGTGATGAGCAACTAATCAAATCTTGCAAGGAGGATCTTGCAAGGGAATTTGAAATGAAGGACATGGGCAGGATTGAAAGTATGTCAAGGTGATGGGGAATTGTTTGTGTCTCAAGGAAAGTATGCCAACAAGATACTACATAGATTTTGCATGGAGAGTTGTAAACCCATGGAGACACCTCTAGTGACCAATTAGAGGAAGGAGGATGCCACTTCAAGTGAGAAAGTGGATGCTACCATTTATCGATAGATAGTGGGTTCACTAATGTATCTTGTGAACACACGACTAGATATGTGCTATGCAGTCAACTAGCTGAGCCAAGCTATGGTTAGGCTAACCAAATTATATTGGAAGGAAGCTAAAAATGTTTTACAGTACCTCAGATGCACTACCTAGTTTGGACTATGGTACAAACGGACAAAAGGAGTGAAGTTGTGTGGCTTCACAAACGTAGATTGGGTAGGGAGTTCATCTAACCAAAAGAGTCTATCAGGTGGATTTTTTAGTGTTCGCTCCACAGTAGTTTCTTGGTATAACATGAAACAAAAATATGTGGCGTTTAGCTCAGCGAAAGCAGAATACATGGCTGCAAGTCAAGCAACATGTAAGGTGATCTGCATGAGAAAGATACTTGTGGGACTATTTGGTCAGATGATGAATCGAATTGTGATCTATTGTGATAATCATAGTTGCATCAAGCTCTCTGAGAATCTTGTATTTCACAATCGATCCAAGCATATATATATATATATATATATCCGATATCACCATTTACGGGACTATGTGCAGAGGTAGATAATGTTGCTACAATACATTATGACAGAGAAACAAGATGATGACATTTTGGCAAAAGCTTTGTCAAGAGGGAAGTTTGAGTTCCACAGGTGTAGGATAGGGGTGGTTGATAATCCCTTTCTTGCTGAAAGGGAGTGTTGAAAAATGCAACAAGAAAGTCTCAATTTGATTTGCTTGGTACCAATTTGATTTGATTGGTTCCTATATATATATATATATATATATGCTTGGATCGATTGTGAAATACAGGATTCTCAGAGAGCTTGATGCAACTATGATTATCACAATAGATCACAATTTGATCCATCATCTGACCAAATAGTCCCACAAGTATCTTTCTCATGCAGATCACCTTACATGTTGCTTGACTTGCAGCCATGTATTCTGCTTTCGCTGAGCTAAACGCCACATATTTTTGTTTCATGTTACAAATTAGCAATCATGCATGCATAAATTAACTCCAAGCCCTCAAACTCAAATTTGTTGAGTAAACTGGGTGACACAAGCCATGTCACACAAGTTAACTACATCCAAGTTGTTTGCTGATGTGGAAATTCAAATTTTCTCAATTTGATTTGCTTGGTCAAATTGAGAAAATTTGAATTTCCACATCAGCAAACAACTTGGATGTAGTTAACTTGTGTGACATGGCTTGTGTCACCCAGTTTACTCAACAAATTTGAGTTTGAGGGCTTGGAGTTAATTTATGCATGTGTAATTGCTAATTTGTAACAATCAAGTTCAGTTATTTCAAGTTGTTTTCAGTTAAACTAGTTCCAACTGTTGGAGGAACTAATGGAAGGTTAGTTATGCAGCGGGACTTTAGTCTAACTTAGTGATCATCTAATTAATTGATCAATCAACCCAAAATAGTTAGTGCATGCAAAGAATTTGAGTTCCCCATCTATGGTGGAGATTCCAAGGTAGTGTAACATCAATTATAGACTAGTCTTGAGTGTACAGGTGTTGCATGCAGTAAAATGATCAACCTTGGGAATTGCGTAATCATTTTGGAATAAATTCCTAAATAATAGGGGCTTAATTTCCTCAAGAATTGCACAAGGAAATAGGGGCTCAAGCAGAGGCAAAAATTGACTAAGTTTGGGTCAAAACTTCTCAGTGAGCAAAGAGATAGGTTATTCACTTACAGGTTGAGCTCAAATTGAGCTAACAATTGTAGTACATCTCTATTCATCAAATTAATGCAAGCAGTGAAAGAGGTTTTTAGCAAATTGCTTCCCACTGGAAAAATATTATGTGCATGTTTGTGATTGATGTTCTAAATTGTGAATTGAATTCCACAAAAAAGTAGAATAGGTTTGTGTCTTGTGATTTTGATTAAAATTTCATGAGCAGTTGCAAATCTACATCATAATTTCTACATCTATGATTAAGATGGATGTGTACTTTTTCATTATTTAAAGTGCATTTTTGAATGCATGAATAGATTCAACACTCCAGAGATTCCTTTGGGCACTTAGATTATGTAGATTATATAGATTTTTTGTAATCCCAACACATATTTGCTAAATTAAGGACCAAAAATGTAGAATAGTGTCACTATTTAAATGTTTTAACCATAAAAATTATTTTTCCAACATATACATTTTTCCTTACCATATATGATATATGCATTCTTGACATTGAAATATTTTAGCTTATATGAAATATTTTTTTGTTATTAATATATTTTTAAATATATCAATTAAATTAATTATATATCTCTTGGAAGTGATTGAATTTTTTTACTTTTTAATTACTTTTATTTTGTTATTGAAATATATATATATATATATATATATATATATTATATATATATAAACAGAGTCAATTTTGCTTTTTGTTGTATCTGTTATTAAATATATTGATATTTTTGTTAAAATATTATTTATTTTTTTGGATCTTTTTAATGAAAAATTCGATTCATGGAGGTGTAAATTTCTAGTCAGTGGATGGTTGTTCCCATGGTTGAACATGATGTTTGTAAGTATTTTTGATTCAGTAATGAATAACAAGATATTGTGTTTAAAAAAAACAAGAATACATATTAAAAAGTGAAAATATAACATTTTTTTAACATTTAATTAGTTTATATAAAGATGACGTACAATTATGTTACTTCTTTATTGATAGATGAGAACAAAACAAATATTTTTACAACATGCCCTTCAATGTGTTGTAATATCAACATTGAACCCATCACATTGAGAGTGGTATTCTTGATATTTTATAATGATTTTGATTAAAAAGAATTATATTATATATATATATTATATATATGATAATGATATTTTTTAAATTTAGACAAATATTTTATTTTTGTTTTTAAAATTTAAAATTAAACATAAAAAAGAATTACATATTTCTTTTTTCACTAAATTTGCAACTAGCATAGATCTATTTTAAATAGGGATTTTTTTTAAATAGACATTATTTAATATTTTAATATTTTTTATTAATTTTCTTTATTTTTAATTTTTTTATTGCACTAACATATGTAAAATTTTCAACTTTGATGAAAGACAAATGGTGTAGAATAAGATTTCTCCATCTAAAAAATAATTTTAATCCCATAAATAATAATCGACAGATGAAAAAATCAAACCACAATTCCAACTATCTCTATCTACATTTAGTGTTTAAATAATTTTATTAAGTTTAGTTTATTATTTTCTAATATTTTAATTAAAAATATATAATACAATTTTTAATAAATTGTATTTTTTTGTTAAATAAATAAATTCAATATTGTGTCTTGAATGAAAATAAAAATTTTAATTCTATAGATGAAAAATTTTGCTCGAAAAATTGTGGAAATTTTATTTTTATTTTGAAAAAAAATATCAATATTTTTTTGAAAATTTTGATTATAACTATCAAAATTAAAAAATTTATATACTCACAAAATTTTAATAGTACTAATTCTATTTCCAACCTAAAAAAAATTCAAAAACATATAAAACTATTTTTTTTTTTAAATAGCTTACCAAATTCAGGTGAAAATTTCAGCATCTTAAAAAAATGGTCACCCATCACTATCTAAATATTTAAACCACTGGTAGAGCATTTGACTTCCATGACTCATTGACTGAGACATTAAAGCGGTGGCAGCCTTTGCACGCAAACGACAACTTTCACGTGCATCCACATTAAGAAAAACCATTTTATCATTCCGACAAATCTTCGCACGACAATAGAGATTCAGACATCCCCCCTTAACACGATACTCGATACTGCAAATCACGAGGTCCGGCAAGATCTCTGAATTGTTTTCTTTATTGTCAACCCGATCACTTCGCGCTGTCAATCACATGGAGCTGGCGCTGTTTCTGAGACCCACAGGATCTCAGAATTCTGTTCATCCAATCACCTGGCACGGTCAATCACATGGAGTTGGCGCTGTTTCTGGTGTAGCAGAAGCCCATTAACTCGGATGTGATGTTATATATCTTAATTAGAAATAGGGTTTTCAGTTGTTGAATGGTTAAATTTCATCACTCAAATAATATCAGTTAGTGTGGTTTATTTTCGGAACAAGATAAATTACACTGGTTGGTTTGAAATTGGTGAAAATGAACCACACTCGTTGATTGAAAATCATACTGGTTGGTTTGAAATTGGTGAAGATGAACCATACTCGTTGATTGGAAACGCTTTGACGAGAATATCGTTTATGTAATTTTTTCCGAAAGATGCTGTTAAAATTATTATGGATCACAGAAGTGTTAACTCAAAAACTCAAATTTATGATTTTAATTTTTTTTTTATTTAATTTTAAATTATCTTGATTAAAAATAAATTTGATCTCAACAGAGAAGGCCTAACAATCTCAACAGAGATGACGGCTGGAGGATCAATAGATGTTGAATCCCTGCCCTTCATCTGAGTGTTTCTTCCCCGTCCCCCCTTGTTGTTTTGCTTTTTTTTTGTTGGTCTTTTTCCTCGTTCCCTGGATGCCTTCCTATCTTCCTTTTCCTTCTTGTTCTCTGGTTTTCTATTGAATTTTCTCTGTCCTTTTCCTTGTTTTTATTCTAGGTCGCTCTTCCCGTTTGATTTTTTTTCCTAATTGATATT